>JABEVN020002538.1:0-21122 GCA_013146195.2 Codonopsis lanceolata
TGCGCATAAATCTGGTTGTACCATCGATGCTCGTGATTACATCGACATACGGCGGCTACAGCGCGAAGCGGCCCTTTCTCGGTCTAGCTTAGCATGATCCATTCGCTCTGATTACGAGATGGGCTAACTTCCTGGGGCCAGCGGTGGAGGTGTGTGAGGTCAGTGCGGCGATCCATAGCGAATCACGAATCTTACGATTCGTATAGGCGATGTATACCACGACATAAAAACCAAATCCATATAATTGCCGAGGTGGGCTTTTATGAAGTGCACAAGTAGATAATTACTCTCATGCTCAAACAAGAACCAAGACCGATCATAGCGGACTTATCAAATCAAGTAGGACATAAAGTTCTACACACCAATTTAACAATGCATATTGTACACATAACAAATCCAACCAACCTATCCTTTAGTCCAAGAACCACCTATTGAGGTATTCATAACCCTCAAGTCACAACCCAATCATACGTAGCATATAAGCTCAAGAAATCACAACGTGAGGTCTATTATAGCCCTACACTCGGGATTAAACCAAAGACTATTATTTAGTCTAAAAACAATCATAAATCCATACTTAGCATTTATCCTCACAAAAGGTACACCGGACTCAACCATAGTCCCAACCGGTCATAGATGTTCGACTTCTTGAAACCAACTCACGG
Organism: Codonopsis lanceolata; assembly: GCA_013146195.2. NCBI lineage: Eukaryota > Viridiplantae > Streptophyta > Magnoliopsida > Asterales > Campanulaceae > Codonopsis > Codonopsis lanceolata. The sequence continues at coordinate 666 of JABEVN020002538.1, forward strand.
TATCAAAACTAAGCCGTAGTCATAACCTCGCATGAGTGCTTTCATGTGCACAGGCCGATTCCACTAAAGAGAACTCATTTAAATAATCATTTCTTAGAGTATCACGAGATTATAGGTTGATCTCTAATGCTCAGTGCCTTAACGAGCACGCCCTAAATAAATCCCCAATAAGCCTCTAAATCTTGGGTGTCACAAATGGGACACAATTCAAGATGCTTGGGTACTCATTAACAAAACCAACCAAACCCGAACATCGTAGGGTTTTAACCTAATGCTCATGACATGATATTGAATCCTAAAAACAACTCCATTGAGTCTTAAAATCACACATCATTGAATACATATTTCATCAACCCAAAATTAGTACATCATTCAAGTTTATAGAAATTATTCCAAAATATAGTCGGGCTTATATCCCAAGCCTAAAATCCAAGAATTCATCATAGGCGTGGTCAACGAAACCCAAATGACGTGGGACTTCAACCCGAGTTCGTTAACACAATATTGAACCTATTACGACTTCGTAGAGTCTACACACTAAGTTTCATTCTTAAACCCTTCCTCCATGTCAACATTAATACCCACTTTAATTAACAACAATATATCCAATAATTTGGGCTTAGTTCTCAAGCCTAAAATTCACAACAAAATCTGACATAAATCAAAACCCATTTCATAAATCACATCATTTCAAATAAATGTTCCTACTTATAAATTCTAATGAGTTCATATATCCAAGCCCCAATCATAGGCATTCCTTCACAATAAGTCCAAGTAACATATAGTCATGGTTTCTAACATGCTCATAGGCCTAGAAACACAAAGAAGAGTAATCACATATTCAATAATCATAGAATTCATCCTACACATGCTCTTAACAAGTTCTCATGCTCAAATCACAAATTAAAATCATACAAGGCAAGTATGTGTACTCATTGACCTCAAATAGCATAGAGTTTGTTTTCCTTAGGATCAATGAGTACAAAATCAAAAGAAGAAGAAGTAACTTACAAGTGTTCAACACCAAGAAAGCAAAGGAAGAAATCAATCGGTTAGAAATGCTCCTCTTCTTGAGCTCTACACCTTTAATGAAGGATTCTTGGGCAAAGGAGGAATGGATGATGAAGACCAAGGGCAAAGCTTCATGTAGCCATGGGAGAACTCTCAAGAACTCTCTCTCGTTTTTGGGAATGCTCTCGCAAAATGAGAAGTCAAATGGCTGAATTGTGGCTTAAAAGGGTTTAAATGTTGAGTGGGACAAGTGTCACCACATTGTGGTCACTTTCTAATCTGATTTTGTGGCTTAATTGGCCACTAATGCACTTAATCCATCATTAAAACTAGTTAGGGATGTTAGGACTTAAGTTGGAAGGGTTAAGGAGGTTTAGGATAGGTTTAGATATGGGTTCAAGGTACAAATCGCCCATTAAACAGGAAAAAATCCTCGTAACAGAGCCACAGTGAGGCGGGCGCTCACCCAAGTTCATGCCGCCTCAACCGCAGAGGCTACTCCCAAGTTCGGACCACTTGCAATTACTCCCGATCTCCGAGGCGGGCGCCTCGCAAGGTGCCATGCGACCGCTGCTCGGAACCTCCAAAACTTGATCTAAACTTGATCTAAATGGTCCCAAACTTTTGGGCAACCATTCTAAGGTTTAACCTAACTCAAAACAAGTCTAAAAACACACCGAACAACTCCCGGGAAACAACTCGGAGGCGAGGCCGGAAGGGGTAACAACGCAACCGAAATCGACTAATGAACTCGAAATCAAGCGAGCAATGAAAGGAGACTTTTTAAGGCAAGTCTAGGGCTAATGGAAGCTTAAATACTTCTAGGAAGTTGAATAACAACTTGGGGAATAGAATCCCAAAGGAGGGGCTTATTACGCGACTCGATTCCCGAACTCAGCGATAGAGACGAATGCTATCTCCAAAACTTCCAAATCATCGATACTTAAGGAACACCTCCAACTTGAAGTCTAATACATCTAAACATGTTAATAAACTTATCTAGAGGTCAGGACCCAAACCGAGGTCACGAACACAAAAACGCAAGCAAACCCTCAATCGCGTGCCGCACTATCGTCCGAACACGACTTGTGACTTTAGCAAGTCAACAACTATATGGAGTCTCTAAATGTTGTTTTGGTCTTAATATGGTCTCTCAAACGCATCTAGACCTCTCTCGCAAACCAAACATACGACAAAGAAAGAAGTGCAAGTATAGCACGCAAAGCAGAGATAACGAAGAAAGCGAGGTGTCACATCTAGCTACAAGTAGATGCCCACGCCATCAATCACCAAAAAAAATGAAGGATTCAAATCAGAGAAGAATACATTGTTCGAGGAAGAGTTCGACAACGTATGGTGTGGCCGCCAACAGAGAGCCGATGGATTTTGAAAAAAGAAGGTCGGATGAAATCTGATTGAGAAGAGAAGGTCGCAGAGGATGAGAAAAGAATAACGGTTGAAATCGATCGAGGGTTTTCTTTTAATTTAGTCTAGATTAGGTTTTTACAAACGTAGTTTTATAAAAATAAAACCAAAAATTAGTTGCAAAATTGTTGCAAGTTAAGCGCCATTTCCCTCTCCCTTTTTTTTTCCCAAACCGATGCGCTATTAAATTTATTATTGAACGGAGATTACAAATACCATTGCACACTTTTTATATTGCAACTAAATTCAATTTTGTTGCATATTCGCGATGCCTCAAGTTAGCCAGAAGATAAGATATGTGTGGTTGTGATTCCATGTTTTGCATGAATATAATGTTTTGTCATTATTTTTGGACTTTAAGGCGAACGGTGATTATTTTTATTCATAATGCAAAGTGACTTTAATGACCATAAGTGACATATTTAATGTTATAAAGTGGCACGTTAACATAAATAGTATGACTTTCATTTTTAATGAAAATTGACAATTTTCAAAAAAAATGATACACATTCATGGCAAAAAATAACGCAATTAAAGCCAAAAAGTAACCGTTTTTAAAGGAAAAAAAATGATAATTTTCATTATAAATGCAAGCTGATATTTCTAGGGTCAATGGTGACATATTTTATTCTAAAAAGTGACACTTTTAATATTAAAAAATGACACTTTTCATTTATAAACATGAAAGATGACACTGTAATTGACAAAAACTAAGAATTGCGGTAAGACTTTTAAATTTTAACTCATTTAATATAAATAAATCTGTTTTATGGATAAGATCCATAAGATCGCAGACCTCTAAACCAAGAAATAGGGCAGGCAAGTACGTCATGATTTTCTAAGATGTGTGGTTGTAATTCCTTGCTTTGCATGAATATGATGTTTTGTCATTATTTTTGGACTTCAAAATTCAAATAAAAAATCAATTATCTCCTAAAATATATTAATATCATTATAGTTGATTATAATTACAAAAATATTTAAGGAACTATCGATTTATATTACAGCAAAGCCCATTTTTAGATATGCACAATTGACTAAAGTTATTTAGAGGTTGAGATTAAATTATTTTTAAAAATTTAATGGATGAGATTCATTCTCACATTCACACGTGTGAGAGTAGGGGTGGAATCGGGACGGGACCCGTCCCGATAACCCTCATCCCGATCCCGTCTCGATAGAATTCCGAATTTTAATTTCTTTCCCGATCCGTTCCCGATAAATGTCGGGACCCGACGAATCGGGATCCCGACAGTTTTTGAGATAAAAATCCCGTAGTCCCGACTATAATATTTATGAACAATATTTTCTGACTCTAAAATATTTTTAAAATGCCTTCATCATGATTAAGATTTCAGACAATATATTTACAAGTATACTTGAATATTTATTTAGTGGTGTGTGTTGTTGAATTTGTCATTATGAATAAAATGCACCATTCACTCGTAGGAGAGGAGCTACACTAAGTGCAGAAACATGATAGATAAAAAAAAACCCACAACAATGTGAAAATAAATTTAAGAAACATCATTAAGTAATTATACCAAACACAAAATAGACAATGTTTAACATTCACAATATTTATAAAAAAATAAAAAATAATAAAAATAATTTAAAAATTAGGGTCGGGATTCGGGAATCCCGACGGGATTGATAGTCGGGACTGGTCGGGAATCCCGACGGGATTGATAATTATCCCGAATCATGTCCCGAAATAAGTCGGAACGGGAAAAATCCCGACAAAATTGGGATCGAGATTTGTCGGGATCAGGAAATGTTGCGACGGGATCGGTTCGGGCGTCGGGACAGGTCGGGAAAAACGGGACTTTTGCCAGCCCTATGTGAGAGTAGTTATCCACTTTTAATTATCTATGTTCTCTTACACTATTACAAAGTCACCCTCTACAATTAATATTATGAGCACACCTTGAAATTAATTTTTTAAATTATTACCCCTTACAAAACATCAACCTTACATTAATATAATCTCACAATAGAGCTCAATTGATTGACTGAGGGTCATGTGGGTTGATTCCGTCGCAAAATTAAACGTTTATAGGTCAGTTACATATAACTCCTTACAAATAACCCCTATCAACTATGAGTCGAGTTCGAATAGCGCCCCTCAACTACCACTTGAAGTTATGTAACCCTCAATTGTAACATTTTTTTAAAATCACACTTTCTATTTAGACGTTGACACTGTGTCATAGCCACTGGAACGAAGATCTAATATGTTTACAATCCAAGTGAATGGTAAAGTCTTCGTAATGGTGACACAAAATCCAACACAGTTACATACTCTATAATCCTTATCTCCATAAATAATGACTAGAAACTTAAAATAATCATACAAAAAATTTCTTATTTCCAAATGAAACAAACAAATTCTCTATTTATTGGTAAAAATTTGTACTTTAATTAAGGAAAAAAATTAAAAATAAGATATAATTTTTGGATTAAAATTGGTCAAGAAAGACAATGAGAGAAAATAAAATGTTAACTACTCAAACCATCACATGGAAAGACAACCTTGAATTTGGAGCCTTTTGGGTTTATGAATCGATTTTTATTTCCCAAAATCACGGGTTAATTTGAGTTAGATTTTTTATAATTTACCATTGGGAGGGATGATTTGTGTTAGATTTGGAGAAAACTCCTCATTTGGCTTGCTCTATCTATAAATTATTTACTCTTTGTGTTTCAGGTAAAAAATTTCAGTTTGAAAATTAAATATTTTAATAAAATAACACTTTTAAATTTTTAGTAATTTATTAATAATAAAATTATATTTTAATGCCTTAACTTTTAAAAATATACTATTTAAATAAAAATATTAAAATAATAAACTTTTTATTCAAAACAGAGAGAATGGACGACTCCGTGTAGAATTCATCACAAAGTGAGATATCCTCATACACCTTAACAGAATGAAGTGGTCGGAGACTTTCTCTACTGTTGTGTACGTTTTATTAATTAATCATTTACCCCTGCGATAATTGAAATATTATTCTCCCAATGAAAAATTACTCAAATGCAAAACTAAAGATTGCACATCGAATCGGGTGGGCGGATTTTAAATTATTTTACCATCTGCCCACAATATATTTATATATAAAAAAAAAAACCAATCGAATCAATCTATTTTTTATTGATTGCGTTGGAGTTTGCTTGATATTCCCTTTCTGTTTCTGAGGGCGAAGCAAGCATATGACAAGGCATGAGGACTGGCTGAACGGATGGGTGAAGAACAGGGCCTTTGTGGATAATGGTTAAGGTCTTTTGGTAGTAAGGAGTGAGGTTGGACGGTAAGGAAAGCTTACAAGGCTGGGGAGGTGGTTTAGGCTTAGGAGGCTTGCAAGGATCAGGGGGTAACTTTGGTTTGGACGGTGTTCTATCTGAGTAAAGGACATAATAGTCGAATTTACCAGATGGTTCACTTAGGGGTTCCCAATTTGGATCACCCGGCCCGTATCTCTTTTGTAAACTCTTTTGAGAAGAGTTTTTCTTCGTTTTGAGATCTTCATCCATCAGGACACTAGAAGCATCATCTAGGCAGTCAGGACAATCACAAACATCATATGGACAGTGAACAATAGGTTGGACCATATTGATCTCTGTGGGAAAAGCTCTGCTCGGGATGTTTGCTTGCTGTGATGAAAACTCCATCTTGACGGATCCGCTTGGGGGACTCACAAACTCTGAAGTTTGTCGAGCCTTTGTATCATCTTCGGTGGTAGCTACCAGTCAACCTATACCCCTGGCCAAAATCCACCTTATGACCTCCACATATGCTAAACCCATCCAGGTCATAGCGTTTTTCGACACAGGTTCAGCAGTATCCATCTTAAATCCAAAAATACTCGGCTAGCTTTTGGAAGCCTCACTTGTGAGTTTTCTTCTTTGCTAATGGTGATAATTTTGTCATTGACAAAATTAGCAGTCCAATCCACATTAGACTCTTCCCTAAGTGCGTCATTAAGCACAGACTGCTAGGCTCCAGCTCACATGGAAAAGACCTTCTCATCGGCTTTGATATCCTTCATAAGTTACCCAACTTACGATGGACACAAGCTGGTCTTTACTACAAAAGTTTCTTCAATCCATGGAGCCCTGTTCCAAAACTGTATATGACATCTGCCATGACCATGGAATGTGATGCCCCGCTCCTTCGTTATCTCGGTTTGCGTGCTATACTTGCACATCTTCTTTTGTCGACGGTATGTTTGGTTTGCGAGAGGGTCTAGATATGTTGGAGAGACCATATTAAGACCGAAACAACATTAAGAACTCCATATAGTTGTTGACTTGCTAAAGTCGCAAGTCGTGACTTCGGCGATAGTCGAGAGTGCGGCGATTGTGGGTTTGCTTGCGTTTTGGGTTCGTGACCTCGGTTTGGGTCCTAGACCTCTTTAAGATGGTTTATTAACATGTTTAGATACCTTAGACTTCAATTTGGAAGTGTTCCTTAGGTCTAGCGATGGTTTGGAAGTTTTGGAGATAGCGTTCGTCTCTATCGCGTAGTTCGGGAATCGAGTCGCGTAATCGTCTCTCCTTTGGGATTCTTATTCTCCTAGTTGTTATTCAACTTCCTAGAAGTATTTAAGCTTCTCCATTAGCCCTTAGACTTGCTTTAAAGTCTCCTTTATTCTCTCGTTCGATTGAGTTCATTAAATCGTTCAGGTTGCGTTGTTGCACCCTTCGGTTCGCTCGAGTTGTTTGGGAGTTGTTCGGTGTGTTTTAGACTTGTTTTGAGTTGGGTTAGACCTTAGAATGGTTGCCCATAAGTTTGGGATCGTTTAGGACAAGTTTAGACCAAATTTTGGAGGTTCGGGCCGAGGCGCCCGCTGGCACATAGTGGCGCCCGCCTCAAATGCGAGCATCTTTGTGCGGGGACGAGCTAGGCGGCCGCATGGAGAGAGGTGGCTCGCCTCAACCCCAGGTTGCTGATGCAGGATTTTTGCCCTGTTTTGGGTTTGGGCCGAATTATACCTATTCTACCCTCATTAAACCCCTAAAGCCCTTCCTAACCTCTCATACTTAACCCTAAACATGTCTAACATTAGTTGGAAGTTAATTAAGGTTAGATTAGTGATTGATTAATCCTAATCTCTACTAATTGTACTTGGGAAAAGTCTTTTGTGCCCTTATTGTTGTGGAAGTATAAATAGCCTAACCCTTCACCATTTTCGGTCATTCCTCTTCATTTTCCTCCACTGGCCGTGAGTTAGAGAGAGTCTCCATGGGAGATTTCAAGCCCTAGCTTCTTCTCTCTTCGATCCAAGACGATCCAACCACCCGATTTCCTTCAAACTTCGGAATCTTGAAGCCCTCGACGAGTAGAACAACTTCACCGATTGGATTTGTGTTCTCTTGAGTTTTCACTCAAGCTAGGTAAGTTACTTCCTTTTGATTTTGGTTCATTGGCCCTAAGGAAAACAATCTATATGCTATTTGTGGGCAATGAACACCTTGTATGCCTTGTTTGCCCAATTTTGGGGATTTTGGAAGTATGAACTTGTTAGGAGTATTTGTAGATGACTTCTATGATTGTTGATGTATATGTTTATCCTTCATCTTGTGATTCTAGGGTTGTGAGCATGCTAGAAATCATGTTTACATTTTATTTGGGTTTATTATGAAAGTATGCCTAAAGTTTGGGGCTTTGAATGTGTGATCTCACTAGGTTGTATGAGTATGACCATCTAATTGAAAGTATGAAATTCCTAAAATGGGTATAGGGTTATGTTGGGTTTTATGAATTTTAGGGTTTGTTAATCAAGCTCGAATTATTGGAGGAATTGTGTTATTTGGAGTAGGTATTAGTGTGTAGGATGATTTGAATGATGTTGTGTGTTGGGAGAAATGGGTTATTCCTTTGTTAGGGTTTTATGAATTTTGGGGCTTGGGAATCAAGCCGAATGAATTTTAGTGGTTGATATATAATTGAATGGAATGTTAATTTGGGGATTTACGAAACACATAAAGAATGAAAGGTAGAATTAAGACTCAACGGAGTCATTGTGAGGCCAATGATGTGATAACAAGCCTTTGGTTGAGACCCTACGATGTTCGGTTCTCGTTTGCTTATGTTTGTGCGCACCCGAGTATCTCGTTGTGTCCAATTGGGACACTCATGTTATAGAGACCTATTGGGAATTTGTTTAGAACGTGCTTGCAGAGCACGGTGTATTAGAGACCAACCCTTGGTCTCGAGTACCATTTAATATTGATTATTGGATAAGTCCACTATAAGGAATTTAGTCGCGAGGATATGAAAATACTTGCGGATTTAGACTACAGGGTAGTCTTGTCAAGCATGAGATGGGTCTTGAGGATGTCGACTATAAATGACGAGCGGGACTTTGGCTAAGTCCGGTGTGCTTTTAAGTGAAGCTAAATGCTAAGCCTTGATTTGTGGTGGTTCTTAGACTAAGTAGTAGTCTTTGATTTAATCTTGAGTAGAGGACTATAGTAGACCTCATATTGTGAATTGTTGAGCTTATATGCTATTCTTGAATTGGTGATGACTTGAGGTTTATGAATACCTCAATATGTGGTTTTGAACTAAACTTACAAGTTAGTTGAACATGTTAAGTGTGTACATTTATGTGCATAGTTTATTGGGTTTTGTAGAGCATTATGACCTACTTACTTTGATGAATCCTTTTGTGATGAACTTGGTCTTTATTGGTTTATACAAGTAAATATCTACTTGAGCATCTTGATTTGAGTCCAGCTGGCGTCTTGGTCGTTTTGTCGGCAATGGGACGATTCATAGCCTTTGGGAAACATTCGCTATGAATCGCGGCATTGGTACCCTATCCTCACTATGTGGCCAATAAGTGGGATGTGGTCTCGTATTAGCGCGCTAGCCCGATATTGAGCTCCCATTTCTCATCGAGGGTCGGATGAATGTAACGCGGTACTCATTAGGGAAAACTGGTGAGTTATGATCATTTGAGGAATGAAACCCAGTTTATGATCATTTGAAGGGCTAGGCCCAGGTCTTGGTTTGAATATTGAAGGGCTAGGCCCAGGTCCTGATTTTACGTGCTTATGTATAAACACTTATATGAAAGATAACATGCTATGTGGTTTATGAAGTTTATGTTACATGATGACCTGATACAAGTTTATTATTGGTAGACTATAAAGATACCATGATTTTATACATGTTTGTGCATTATGCCATGCCACGCCATGCTATGCCATACAATTGCATTTAGTAACTTACTGGGTCATTATGACTCATTTCGTGTGTTTGTTTTCCTTAGTTTTGCAATGATCCCGTTAGTACGCGCGGTGGCTTCGGATAGTGATTCCTAGAAGGTGGTCTTCCGGGCTTTAAGCTTGGATTTAATATTATTATGTTATGTATCTGTGAGAAACGAATGTAAAGTTATGTAGACTTTACTTGGGTAGATTATGTTAGTACTTTCTTATTGTATTATTTTGGTAGCCGACTCGCTTTTGGTCGAGCTTGTATCTTTAGAGTTATTATTCCCTTGTTATTTCGAGCATACTTTAGCTCACTCATCCTAGTATTGTTGGTATTGTCATCTCCGACGACGTTAGTCGTGAGACTTGGGTTTAGTTGTTAGAATTTGAATATCTTGTTCTTTTAGTTGATTTATTCCTCCGGCATGTTAGCCGTTGAGTTGTTGTTTATCGGGTTGGGTTCTTGTTGCTTCACGCCTTTAGGTTGCCGATGGTTTGTTGTGCGTGCGCAATGTTGCGTCACGCGAGTCGTAGATTTGTCGAGAGATAGTAGTCTCTCAGCCTTGTATTCCTTGGTTTATAATTATAGGCTTTGGTCCCACCTATCAAGCTTGGGTTCACTTATGATTCGCTTCCGCAGATTTTAGTTTTTGGTTATTCGGTTTTGCCGTTATGGCTTTACATTCCTGTTTAGTGTTTGTTGGTTCAACTCTGGACTCGCACCACTACGCTTAGCGGGTGCTTGTCCGTCTTTTAGCTTGTCTTGACTCGGCACGACCTTGGGATTCGCGTGATTGGAGTCCAGAATTCGGGCTGTCACATGGAAACTATCACACATCGAGATTATCCAGGACTCTTAGCCTCATCTCATTCGAGTTTCGGCAAAACATTCTTCTCCTCTATGGTTAAATTCTGCTTTCTTCGTTTCTCTACCCTTCAAGCAGAATGAAGATGTCAATCCCACCAAAGCAAGCCATCCATGAATGAATCCGGACCACTACCAACTTGCTCTAACAGAATGCACCCAGCTTGTTGAACAAAAAATCATAGAGCCTACAGCTTCCCCATGGGCTTGTGAGGCATTTTATGTCAACAAAAGAAGCGAGCAAGTCAGAGGCAAGCTACGGTTGGATAGTGGATTAAGCTTATATAATATGTTTTCAGTAAAATGGTTTTACGAATCTTAATTTATAAAATAAAATTTCTTTCTAATTTAATCTATTAACATACGTTGGATCGGGTAAAATAATTTATCTTTTAAAAAATGACTTTAATAGGGTTTTAATTAAGTTTTTGCCCTTGAGTTAATATTTTGAAATTTTTGAAACTCTTTCAGCTAAAAGTTTTAGGAAGTTAAAACTTAGTCGGCATAACTTTATTTTACTTTTTGGAACATTATAACCATCCATGAAACATTTAACTTAAAGATCTTTGGAATAGAAAAAAAAACGAAATAAAAGGGTTTATCATCAATTTGAACTAAGGTTTGCAATTTTAACCTAAAACCCGTTAATCCACCTAATATAATTTGAAAATCACCCGATTCAAACCAGTTTGCAAAACTTCATGGGCCAAAAATGGGTTGACCCGCTTCGATTCGTTTTCCATTCCGACCAATTACTCATTTTGACCAATAATTTTTTTGTTATATAAATATATGTTTTTTGACAAAAAAATATAAGGTAAGAATCGTGGACCGACCGTTACCGAATTTAACCCAATTTAGTTCAATCCAACTCATTTCAACTCATTTAATATTTAAACCACAACGGCTCATGACCCAATTCGACCTATCACCCGCCCCAACCCGACCCACCCAAGCATCAGCCCTAATTTGGAGACTCAAGTAAAACGTATGCATAATGGGAGCTTAATATACGACCACTTGAGAAAATCCGAAATACATAGTTATAATCATTTTCAACCAACTTTTACACAAATTGGATTCGAAGGGAAATAAATAGACAATTTTCCGACCGACCGAACCCTAAGACGGGCCAGATTGATCATAATCATGCTTGGTTTATGAAAGCAGCAAAGGCCTTAATCAAATTTACAGCATTTTCACCATTGGGATTATAGAGATGGAAAACATGGTCTTCCCCAACTGTGTCTACCAACTCTGCCTTCCCTTTCCAGTTGCTCTTCACCAGTGACTCATAGTAAAACTTCCCTCTTTCCCTTAGTATATCCTTCTCAGCTACACAAACCATGACCCGATCACACCCCAGACCCGAAATATCATTTGATCCGTCTGCAAACGGGTTGATAAACGGATCATCTAATCCTTTAAAAACAAATTCCACCCACTTGTCCACCCCTGACTTTCGAAACGTACCCGTCTCTGGTACCCCTATAGGATCCGACCCCCAAAAGTACGGATGAATTGAGATCATACCCATAATCTTTAACCCAACGTTTTGACCCGGTAACCCGGCCCGTACAGCAGTGTGGTGTGCAATATTTGCACCAGCACTGTCTCCTCCAATAAACACCCGATCAAAGTCGACGTTATCCTTGAGCCACTCCTCCGTCCCACCACCTGACTTAGCATGAACCGCCACCCACTGAAGTGCAGTCCAGGCATCATTATAGGCTGCCGGAAGGGGATTCTCCGGTGCCCGACGGTAATCGACAGACACCGCTATCACTTTAGCCGCCGCAACCAAATTGTTGCCAAAGTTATGGTATTTGGGGTCGGCCGTGGATCCAACACAAAATGCACCGCCGTGGAAGTAGACCAAGAGTGGGAGTTTCTTGGTGGTGGTGGGTGAGAGACTAGGACAGTAAAGCCTAACGGAAAGACCAGTTTCCGGCGAAATTACAACGTCCTTGGACGTGACACTTGTTTGAGAATCAAAGGTTGCAGGGACTACTTCGTAACCCCAAAGTCTATCGATGGTTCCATCTTTGTACACCTTAAGCCAAGGTGGTTGTAGATCGGTAACTAATTCTCGTTGGTTGTTCTCCATTTTTTAAAAATTGTTCTATTGAGAAGTTGTTTTTGAAATGAGAAATGGTAGAAGATATAAAACTCCACAGTCTCCACTGTTCGCTGGAAGTGACCGCACGACAGAGCACGACAGACTTAGCTTGTCTAATTTATTTCCTAGTTATCTTTTCTTTCCACACGCGGCCAAAAACGGTATTAAGCTTGCCACTTAATAACACTCAATTTTGATGCAAATGATGTGGCATCTTATAATATTGTTAACATAACTTTTTAACTTATAGTGTAAAATCCAAATACGATGACACATTGAAACCACATTATTTGGAGCACAAATTTAAATCTTTCGTTGAATTAAAGATTACTCACCAAAAAAGTACTGTTTTTGATTAAAAAACTTAATATAGAATAATATCATATATTTATCATTTATCACATAATAATATATAATAAATTTTGTGGACACAAAATTTAAAGTTATGGAATTAAAATTTAAATGATTAATAGTATCATGTATGATATGAATTGCTTGTGTTTTGTGAAGCTCTTTTGTAATGTTAAAATTTACAGCATCGGTAAATGTCTTATCGTAATCGTACATGAATATCAATGATATAAGGTTTAATATATAATTAAGTTTCTGAATTTAATACTCCATCCGTCCTTAAATTATCGTCTTTTTTTCTTTTTTCGCCCGTACTAAAATAATTGTTTATTTTCAAATTTATCTTTTTAGAATATCACTTTTATCACTTTACCTTTTTTTTTACTCTACTTTAATTATGAGCCACATACACATGAACATTAAAGGAAACTACATATTAAACTAATATAAATAATCAACTCAATTGTTTTTTCTTAAACTGTGCGCCGGATCAACTAATACGATTATTTAGGGACGGAGGGAGTATCATTTATTGATTTGATTTAACTTATTTATTGCTTCCTGATTTAGCCCTGGAACTCAATTTTGGGTTTATGGTTAGTCTATTTAGGAACGTCAGTTAATTTTCGTGTTAAAACTAAAATAAGAAGACCTTTATAACCTTAGTGATACCGTTGAAGTTCCATGTATTAATATATGTGGCTAATACTATGGATCCTTAAGTCAAATACAAAAGGGAAAAAATATTTAAAAAATACAATCTATATTACAATAGAGTCATTTTTATATATGTGTAATTGAGTAAAACTATTTAGAGGTTAAGATTAAATTATTTTTAAAAATTTAATGGTTGAGATTCACTTTCACATTCACATGTGTGAGAGTAGTTATCCATTTTTAACTCTCTATTTTCTCTCACTATATTACAAAGTTATCTAATACAATTAATATTATGAACAGTCACACCTTGAGATTAATCTTTTAAACCATTACCCTTTACAAAACATGAATCTTGCATTAATATAATCTCACAATAGAGCTCAATTGATTGACTGACACTATATGACCATATAGGTTGATTCCGCTGCAAAATCAAACGTTCATAGGTCAATTAAATATAACTTCTTACAAATAATCCCCACAACTATAGATCAACTTCGAATAACGTCTCTCAACTATCACTTGAAGTAATATACCCTTCAACTGTAATATTTTTTTTTAATTCATACCTTCTATTTAAACATTGATATTTCAATTAACGAAATTAAAAATTCCGACAATGTGCCCCCGTGCTGTGCCTTAAGTAGGATCCTAATGAATACTCCAATAAGTTTCCGATCTACCATTAGAGATGTTAATCGGTCCAGCCCTAATGGTTTCGGTCAAACCCTAATGGTTTCAGTCCAGAATAGGTTTGGTTTAGTCGGTTATCACTGTTGTCTCAAAACTAACGCTTTGGCCTGTTTTGGTTCAAACCTCGGTTTCACAAAATGATTAAACTCAGTTTTTCCCAATTTCGAGGCTATATTATACTAACTATATTAAAGTTGTTAATCGGTCCACTAATTTTCATTATACTCATATATATATATTAAACTATACTTAAGCAATGCTGGTTCAACCTTTCTGGCCGACTCTAATGGTTTCGGTTCCTAAATGATCCATCTTAAACGGTCCATCTAAAATTTCAACACTAACAGTTTCGATCTAACCAATCAAAAACCTAATAATTTCGATTCAAACTTACGATTTTCAACCCTATTAATATCTCTATCTATCTCAATCCAACATCTTGAACATGGTTTCAGGCTTTCAATATGGGTCCCAAACTCGTATATCAACAAAATAGCTTTCAATCGTACCCGGCAAGTGCACCTCCTCATCCCCACACGCCACCCATTTACTTCCACCCAACCCACGTCTCTCACTCTTCCTCTCCCTCTCACTTCTCTAATTAATATCCCAATTTCAGACTTGGTTGGTAGGTTGGTGCAAGTCTCTTTCATTGATATTCATCCCATAAATTAATTACTCTCTCCCGTTCATAAATTATCGTTTTTTTTTTCGTTTGTTTCAAAATAATTATTTATTTTAAAATTTACTTTTTTAAAACATCACTTTTATCATTTTACCTTTACTTTTTCATACTACTTTAATTATAAGCCACATATACATAGACTTTAAAATAAATCACACATTAAACCAATATAAATAATCAAATCAATTGTTTTTTCTTAATTTATGCACTCAATCAATAATTTAAAGACGGAGGGAGTATGTCGTAATTTGGGTATGAAACACTTTTATCATACATATACATACATATATATATATATAAATAACATTTAATAACAATTAATATCTTATATATAAAAAATATATCTCCTGAAACTCTTTATATTCTTTCCAGATTTTCAATATTTTTTGCATTCTAACCCTTCATATTTTCACCTCATATATATATATATATATATATATATATATATATATATATATATATATATATATATATTACTTATTAGTGAACCTTCAAAAATAGTCTTTAAAATTTTGAAAGATAAATCTAATTTAATCATTTTGATATTTTCACAATATTTTTTACCGAAAATACTATAAAAATAATCATTGTTCATGTCGAGGTAAGTGTAAAACTTATACTCCCATATATTATGATTTTCTCTTTTAGTAATTATCTAATCTAAAAATATAACTTCTATTGTTGTATTTGCAAAGTGATAAATAGACAAATTATTTTTTTATACTACAAATCAAATATTTCAGTGTTTGATAGTCATGACAGATACATATATCACATCAAGCAACTACAAATTACAATTTATGTCTACAATTGATGTGATCTAAATTGGTGACAAAAACTTCCACAAAACAAATTTACAAATATTTTATGGTAGTAGAATATATTCACCGTGTTTGTTTATCAATTTCTATTTTTTTGGTTGAAGTACTTGAAACACAAATGGTGCAAATTTTAGTATCGTTTTCGGTAAAAATAAAAAATAAAAAATAGTTTATAGTGGTAAGGTTAATTAATCATATTTGTTTATCAAAAAAAAAAATTTTGTTCAAGTACATCCAAAACAAATGGTGCAAATTTAGTTCATGTTTTTGGTAAACTACTTACTACATATTCGTGTGTGTATATAGAGACACATAAAAGACAAATAAATCTTTAAATAGCTACATAATACTATAATATAAAAAATCATGTTTATTAATAAATTGAACATGAGAAATAAGAGATAATTATCCTATTATGATTTCAAAGGTTGAAATATTGATGTGTATTCATGCATCATAATAATTAATAACATCTTTTATCGGCTATTTAGTAAATGTATATGTCAAATGATTCATAGACAACACACAATGATTCACAAGTAACAAAGTACATGATATCATTTGAATCATATATATATATTTTTTTTTTGTATAATTTTTTCAGAATATAACAAGATCATGACATTTAAATCAGCAGAGGCATTTGAATCATATTTCATTATATTCAGAACATTGATATACAAGGTGCAACAAGATAGTAAAACGTTAAAACAAACTTACCAAATTAAGAAAGGATTGAAATAATTTTGATCTGTAAATATTCAAAATAATTTGATTTTCATTTCATAATACGTATTGATCGATTTTCATTTCAAAATATGTGCTTATTTTCTAATTTTGTTTTTTATATTCATTTTGTTTATATATAATTTAATTTAAAAATATATATATGTGATGCGTTTAACATATGAGATGCAAAAACTAGTACTATATTAATTGTTATTGAAATCTCTATTTTTTCGACGATATCACCAATTTTCTAACCTTTTCGCACTAGCTAAATATCATACAACTAACAACAAGTGGTCATGGAACTATCCACCCGTTTTGATAAAAAAAAAAAATATCTAGAATACAATCATATATTTATCATTTATCACATATTAACTACGTATATAATAAATTTTGTGGACACAAAATTTAAATTTATGGAATTAAAATGACTAATATAAATCAAATATGATATGAATCAAACGAATATTTACATTGATTAAATGCTTGATTGTATAGTGCTTATGTTTTCTTAAGCTCTTCTGCAAATTTATAATTTATACCTTCGGTAAATGTCTTAGGTTATGAACCTATTATTCCGTTATTTTTTAATTGTTGAAAATACTATTATTGAATGATTTTTAATCTTGTTATAAAGTTTAAGATTTTATTATTTGTTTGTATTAAATATTTAAAAACCACGATATTGATGCAGTCTTGATTCTCCTATATCTTGAGTTGGTTCTCATACATATTAGGTTGTTTTGGTTCTCGAATATTTTGAGAACGAACTCTTTAGTCGAATTCTAGTTTTCTCTTTTTTTGAAAAATTGAACCTGAGACCAAGCTCACCCCTAACACTTTTTAAGGATAAATTAGAAATAACTCCCTTAACTATGAGTTAAGTTTGAATGTCTCTCAACTACCAATTAAAACAATGTACTCCCTCAATTATAACATTTTTCTTAAATCACACCTTCTATTTAGCATTGTGGATCAATTGACAAAACTTTCTACCTAATACTCACATAACCATGTTTACCTATTATTTTTACCATAATATTAAAAATAAAAATAATCAATTGAAACACCAAAATGCCAATATGGTAAAAACTAAAAACCTAAAGATGGTCAATCTTAGAATTACATTTCTGTCCGGCTCAAATCCGGTGCCCAAATAAGAGTTACAATTAAAGAAATTACTATAATTGAAGGGAAAAGATTACTTCAATAAGTAGTTGAGGGAGAAAATTTGAATACAACTCATAGTTGTGGGGGTTATTGCACTTTATCCTTTTTTAGCCTACTATAAATGGTCGTCTTAGTGTGAGAACGCTTGAACCCGACCTCGCTTCGTAAGCTAGTGGTTTCAAAACATTAAACTGAGAATACGCAGCCTCTCATTTGACTCTAAAAAGTATATGTGCATAGTCGTCACCTTAATTTTAAGGTTAAATACCAAAAAATACAAAAAATATGGGTTCGGAGGTTAAGTTATGAGTTAGGAAGAGAGACACACAACTCACCATTTCGGTCTCACAAGGGATTTGTCAATATGCTTTTATTTTATATACTTTTATTCGAGAAAATATTCATATATGTACATGTGATGGAAGATAATAAAAATTAAACTTATATTGTATTTATTTAAACAATAATGAAATAAAATAATAAAATTAGATTATAATAACAAATATTTTATCAACTACATTATATATACAAACAAGCATTTATTTGAGAAAATATTACAAATTTTGCAGAAGGAGAATAAACTTTAATAATATGTACAAATAATATAATATTTGCAGGCCTACGATATATAAATATCTACATTTATTTTACATACTTTGAATTAATAACTACGAGGATAAAACCTACCTTTTGTAGCGTGAGTGTCTTAACCGTGCGCCTAAGCTTAGGCGGTCTCGTGTCTTCCCTGTTCTCGAGAGAGAGAAAGTTTTTTTTGTTGTTGTTATTGTTTTTTGTTGTCGTTGTGGTAGATGGTGTGTGGCGCTATGCTTGATAGGCAAAACGGTGGAAGATGTTTGTTGTTGTTGTTTTGTTGTTGTTTTGTTCTCATAATTTGGGCATCGCGGTAGCATTTGGTTTTTCGATCGGCTTGCCGAGGGCAAGGACTTAGGCTCGGATGAAGGTTTACGATTCTTCATAATTTGGGCGCAATGGTAATATTTGGTTTTTGATCGGCTTACCGGGGCAAGGACTAAGGCTCGAATGAAGGTTTGCGGGGGCAAGGAAGGCTTGCTCGGGTGAGTGGAGGCTTTCTCGGAGGAAGGATGGCTCTTTTGGGGAGACTAGGAGGCTCGCTTGTTCGAGCAAGGAAAGAAAAGAGGATGGTTGCCTTTGAGGAGAGAGAGAGAGAGAGGGAGCTCTCATTGTGTTTTGTGAAGGAGGCCAGGACATTGCGAAAAAACTCATCATTTCCATGTACACATTTCCTTGGTAATTTATACAAATTTGTTGGCAATAATATTTTACTAAGGCTTTTTTGCAATCTTCCAAATTTTTCTTGGCATTTCATCCTGGTTTTATGCGAGAGGGAGTTTCACAAATAGAAAGGAAGTCATCGTATGGTTGTGCATGGGGGTGGCGGCTAGTTGGAGATAGCATGGGATTATGGAACTGTTATTTGTGATTACTAAGATTGGTTTTGTTTGTAATATCTATAAGTTAGGAACCGGTTGATAGTTTTAAAAGTGTTGTAGTAGTCTGAAATTTCAAAGAAGTAAACAATAGATTTTAGCATTATTTTCTAACAAAGCGTATAGATTCATCAATTGGTTCTTCTTTTCTTCATCTTCTTGACATTATGATACATTTTCTTAATTAATTTCTCTTAGTTAATTCAAGGGTAATAACTAAACACGCTATATAATAATTTGATACTCACCAACAAATCTATTATTATAGTTACAATTTTCTATATCGTCTAATAATGTCTTTCTCGCATATATATATATATATATATATATATATATATATATATATATATATATATATATATATATATATAAAAAATAATGAAATAAAACTTCAAACACGCTATAGATTTGTAATGTCTTTCCGATATATATATATATATATATATATATATATATATAAGAAATAATGAAATAAAACTATATTATTTTTTAGTTTCGAATAAAGTTTTAGTCTCTTGAGTAAATGTATTTTTGTCAATTTACAATAGGCGATATTTACAACGATAATGGTAGGAGAGTGAAGAATGATCAAAATATAAGGCAGAAATGAATAGAATTCAATAATGTAGGATCTAACTTTAAAATAAGTACAAGCCAAGGGATAAATTATTATTTATTTATTATGAAATTAATTAGCACATGACAAATTTACTTGTTTAACCTTATTAATAGTGAGTGATTTATAAGAGTTAGGTTATTTTTGTCCAAACATTACTTTTTGTCATAGTAAATTTATTTATTATGTCCTTAATTAAATGGTGAGTAGTTTATTTGGTGAAGGGTTATTTTTATTTATCAATTAAATTGTAAAAACATGCTTGACTTTTATAGTAAGAGAGATATTCATGGAATTAATTAGCAAATGACAAATTTATTTGTTTAACATTAATTAATAGTGTTGATTTATTATAGTTATTATTTTTGTCATAGTAAAATTTACTTATTTTTATCCTTAATTAAATGGTGGCTAGTTTATTTAGTGAAGAGTTATTTTTGTCTATCAATTAAATTGTAAAAAAATACTTGATTTTTTAGTAAGAGAAATAAATAGATGTATTATATATCCAAGTTGAATAAAGAATACCTTTTCTGTCATATTTTGTTCTCTCAGCACATTACTTTTCGTTTCATGGTATCAAAGCTTAGGTTCTGAATTTTTGTTTTCTTGTCTATTT
>JABEVN020002539.1:0-21116 GCA_013146195.2 Codonopsis lanceolata
TGTCGGATACATCGGACAACCAGGAGAAGTGAAGCTATACAAGCAAGATTTCAGTCAAGTGTTGGTTGTCATTCTCAGTTCGAGACCTGTAAAATATAATCATCATATCAATCAGTTCAAATTTATAGCCTAATCCAAACAAAATACCTTCATATACATACTTGATTACTGGTAACAGTACTACCCTGAGAACATTAATTTGAGAAAGGTAATGCAGATCTCCACCTTAATTTTTTAGCTGGCCAATAAAAATCAATATTATTTTTCAGAAATGGCCAATAAGACTCGCCACCAGATTATGATACAGGACTTAACGTGAGTTGTCTTATTCTCTCCCCGTTCCACATGTTGGAACCATCAGAATTTTTGTCCACTTTTTGCTTGTATTGAAACTCAAAAAGCCCTTATGATATCAACCTCCTCTCTTTAATTGCAATAAAATCATATTCTTTTTCAGAAATGGGTTAATTTTATTTTATTTTGGTAAGTGAGGGAGTAGCATGTTGAGAGAAACATAAGCAGAAAGGTGCTAAAGCAAAAAGAAATTCAAGTAAATTAACAAAATCTGACCATGCATTTTTATTGATTGCCCTGAAATTATAGACATATTATATATCGTAGACTATATTAACCTGGTTCAACAATAACATTGCTTCCTACATCTCAGGTTTGACTTTCACATCTCCATTTGGTAGCATGTTTGTGCAAGCCAGTGCGAGCCGTTTAGATTCCTGCATAAGATGTTTAGAGCCAAGAGTTTCAGTGAAAATAAATAGAGCAAAAAAAGTTAGTGGCTTGTTGGCATTGCCCACAAGACAGTCCCTACTTTACAGAAAAAAAAAAATTTGGCCAAAAACACTTCATCTTGAGATTCAAGTTTCTCGCTCCTATTATACAAGTCCCTCAAATATCTTTATATAAAGAAAGCCACAAGCAATCTATAGCTTTATGCGAGATTTTCTTGAAATTACAAGCTGTAACTGCTAAACTGGGCATCCAAAAAAATATGCCAATAGCGTTAGTTGTAACAAACTGCAACAGGCAATAATTGAAGTTGTCAACAAACTTATGGATAGTTTCAGTGATTTAGATAGCTGCTTCATCAATATTATAAAAATAAATTAAGAACAAATTGATAGAAGTAACTGTTGAATCTTGAAATTTAAGAGATTTGCTTAAAAACATTTTCACTTGATTGTCACCAGACAAGCGCTTAAATTTGGTCACTGATTATTATTCTTGTCACCAATCTCTCACCGATCAATGCGTTGCTATGGAATGAGTTTATCTTTTCCTTATTTGTTTAAACATACTCTAGTACTAACTCTTTCCTACTTTGTGTTTGTGATAGATGTCTCCGCATATAATATCTCCAAGATCCTTTGTGATCTTAACCGTCATAACACATTTTCAAAATTCAAATGTGTTCCTAACGGGTTGCTCACATGCACTATCTATATATACCCATTGAAGCATTGGTGAAGACAACAAGTCGAAGAATTGCAAAGTCAAGAACCTTTACTCACAAGCTTTCGTCTCATTAAAACTTTAGCTAGATATTGCCATTGAAAATTTCTTTCTAGTTATTGTTTAGGCAAACACCGAGTACTTCTTTCAAATTATTTCAAACTCAAGAATTTGTCTCACGAGTTTGATTGCTTCTC
Organism: Codonopsis lanceolata; assembly: GCA_013146195.2. Lineage (NCBI taxonomy): Eukaryota > Viridiplantae > Streptophyta > Magnoliopsida > Asterales > Campanulaceae > Codonopsis > Codonopsis lanceolata. The sequence goes on from JABEVN020002539.1 coordinate 1,665, forward strand.
AATCATTCTCCCAAACACCTTTTGTTGTACACCGATCCATTAGAGATCAATTAGATTTTTAATAAAATTAGTGCACTTCAAAAATCCAAGTCTCGACCAACTTGGTAGTGGACGTAGCGCTTTATCTCAGGAACCACTTCAACCGAATTGTCGCACCATTTATCTTGCATCCCGACTTAACACTTAAGTTGTTAAACTGATTAAGTGTCACCAACAACACTTGTTTGCTTACTGTTTAGTTAACTTGTGTTCAAATTCTTCTCTATATTCGTGATCAAACATCAAAAACAAATTTTTGAAAATTGTTGTGTCGTGCCTGACCAACTTTAAGAAAATTCAAAAGTGTCGCCTAACCGACCAACTTTTCGCTTGATCGACAAGATCAAATTTCCGCCGCTAATATTTTATGATTTTCAAATCAACCCCCAAAGTTTTTAAAGGCTATTCACCCCCTCTAGCCTTAATCAAGTTGCTATCCGGACTTTACAATTGGTATCGAGCTAAGCTTTTTGAAAAATCATTTTCCAAGTCTACAGCTTGAAAGCTCGATCATGGCAACTCTAAAGCTTTTCAATCAAACAATGTCACTCAAGTTCCCATTTTTGATGAAGATCACTTTGATATCCGAAGGAAAGAATTACAAGATATATGAACAATATAGACAAACGTTGATGGAATGTGTAAGAGGTGGTCCTATGCAACCAATGAAAATAAACACTAAAGTTGGTAAATCTTTCGTCAGCAGATGATGATATCAGAACCCTCTTGCTCCTGCCAAGAAGAATATGTTCTCAAACCTCAAGCGTAATGGACCGAGGAAGACAAGATTACCGATGGATCGGATGCCGAGCCGTACATATCCCGCCAAGTGCGGTACTGATGAAAACTACAAGCGGATATATGATCGGTGATCGCCAAGGAAATTTGGGATGCTCTTGTAGAATATGTAGAAGGAGATCAGAATACCAAGGACAACAAACTATACGACTGCATACAAGAATTTGATGCATTCAAGAAGGATCCAAAAGAATCCTAAAAAATGCCTACATTAAGATTTCTCGAGGTAAGTAACAGATGTTCATCTCTTGGCAAGGTTTATAGTATGAAAGATTTAAATATGCTTTTCTTAGCGTTTAGGAAGTAGATGGCATGTAAAAGTGACGCTATAAAGGAGTTAGAGACTTGAACAAAACTCATACGTAGTCTTGTTGCAAGTCTAAAAATTTATGAAAAGAAGTTCTCAAAACTCAAGAAATTGAGAAAAATTTCAAGGGAATATCTCTTCAAGTCAAGAAGAAGAAACATTAAAAACTTCTACATCTCGCCGATGATGACTTTGATGAAGATGAATTTGTCGCCTTTGCTAGACAATTTAGAAAATACAAATCTTTCAAAAAGAATTTTAAAAAACCTTCAGCAAATTTTCAAAAGTCTACTTCAAATTATCAAAAACCTTCTCCAAGCTTCCAAAAACCATCTACTCCAACTTTCAAAAACTTACTTAAATCAAATGAAGACAAGGTTGAGAAAGAAAAACTGTTATGCTTTTAACCGCGTAAAGCCCGGTCATTTTGCTTCAAACTGCCCTTTTCAAGAAATGAGTATTATAAAAAGCTCCCGTAAATTTTTGAAAACAAAAAGGTTTGGCTGCGTAAGATCAAAATCTTGCAACTTGGATTGAAATTCGAAGATGAATTGGCCGATTTTGAGCAAGAAGCAAATTTGTGTCTTGTAGCGTAATCGCCTATATATGATTCGAAAATGAGCTTCCAAGTCCTAAATACTGAAAATACCCGATAATGAGCTATCAAGCTCACCTATTACAAACCCCAAATAAAGGTCATCAAACCCGATCGGCTTGTGGTTAAGAAAATAGGAAATGGATTTTATGGACAAGGAATAATAAGTCGCCCGTAAAGAAAGTCAAGTCGCTTCTCCAAGGACTGCTAAAATAACTCATGATTCAAAAAGGCAGAGGAGAAGATTACCGACTCAAGTGTTGATGATTTATTGAACAAATGCAAAAAATGTATTCCAAGTTTGAAACACTTAAAAGAATCCATTTTTCTTTATCTAGTGACTTTGAAAGAATTTTCAAGAGAACGTGAGCTTAAAAGATCAATGAGCTTTACAAAGTTCAAAGAAAAAGAGTTGTCGAACTTAAAAAGTCTCAATGAAAAATATGAGACTCAAGCAAAAATCTCTGATGCTCAAATTGGCCGACCTAGAAAGAAATCTTCGATCGACCAATGTTGTTGATACTTATTCAAAGTCAAAAAGTCAGTCAGAGAAACTATCATCAAACAACAAAGATCATGAAGACCAACATGGTCTTGGATACTCAAAAATGATGAAGGTTGTGAGATCGCATACCAAAAGGTGAACCTAAGATTCTCGAAAAGGACAAAGGATTAGTCTATCTTTGTACCATTCTCTTATCTCGTAAACAAGAATCGGACAAGAGGAACATCAACAAAAAGGATAGGGTGAACAATGAAAGTTGTCGGGCTTAATCACAACCTCAAAATCGCCTAACTCAAAATCGACAAATGTCGGTCATCCGACAAGTGTCGTTTAGCCGACAAAAGAGGAGATTGAAGAAGGGCAACCGACAAGTTCAAGCCAATAAATTTTGTTGTTGCTAAGACCTCAAAGTCAATCAAAAGAATCAAAGAATTCACCTCAAATGACCGATAAACCTGGTTACCACAAGTGTAATATTTGTTCTACGTTTGTCATCGGACACATGAATGTTTATATAGATTTAAACCTATTGATGTAATCAAAAAGCCTAATTATAGGCAAGTCGGATGCCGAAGAAAACTAACCCTTTGGACCTAAAAAGTATAAAGGGTACCATGATTTAAATATTCATATTTCGTATGCTTAATGGCCGATGAACATTCAACCATTTATGGATATTAGATGCTGGATGCCTGCATATTGACCGATCATTGAACTTCACTAACATTATCATAAAGAAAAGAACCTTCTTCAGAATCTTTTGGGACAATTCAAAAGAAAAACTATCGGGCTAGATCCATTATCGAGGATCTATAATAATTGAAAATGTCTCTCTCGTACAAGGTCCAAACACAATTCTAAGTATCTCACAATTTGATAAAGGTATGAGCTGCTCATTCTCCTCCACACATTGTTTCATCAAAAACAGCCTCACAAATGAAACTTTGCTTTTACCGGTACTAGAAAAAGAAATGTTTTTATATAGATTTACTTTCCTTAAATTTTTTTTTTTTTTAAAGGTTGAGGGGACATAGACCGTACTCCCCAACCCTTAATTTTTTTAATTATATTTAATGCCTTGAAAGGCTACAATTATATATATATATATATGATGCCTTTGCTCGAACATTGGTGCCTCTAGGAGGCTTTCAACACCCGACCCCCTCGGTTGAGAGTAGTTAAGTCCCGTGGTGCTCGTAGGGCTTGAATACTCAACCTCTCCAAGATAGGTGAGAAGCAAATGGGGCCTTTTGGATAAGGCTTAACAACAACGATGCCTCCAAGAGGCTTGAACACCCGAATTCTCTACCGAGAGTCAAAGTCCGTGGTGCTCTAGTGAGACTCGAACACCCAACCTCTCCGTTAGAAAGAAGTGAGCAGCATCGGCTGAGCTAGAGCTTGGTTTTCCAATAACTGTATTCAATTTGTCTGTAGCAAATAACATTTCCAAAAAATTCATGGCTTTGGCACAAAAGGCTTTCACATTTAAACTTTAAGTATCTTTCAAAACTTTCAAAAGGAGATTTGGCAGGATTGCCTTCCATAAATTGTCCTCTGACAAAAAAATGTGATGTATTTTGGGAAAATAACAAAAGTCCCTTTTAAACCAAAACCATATCTTTCTACCAAAAGAACTCTTGAGCTTCTACACATGGATTTATTTGGTCCTGTAACTACTGCAAGCTTAGGAGGAAGCAAGTATACATTAGTTGTTGTGGATGACTACTCTAGATATACTTGGGTTGAGATGATGCAATCCAAAGATGAGACTTACAGCATTCTCACTTCCCTATTCAGAATCCTTCAAACTCAAAAAGAATGTGAGATTATAAGTGTTAGATCTGACAATGGAACAGAGTTCAAAAATCTTGGGATGGACACACATACCTTTGTGATGATCATGGTATTGATCATAACTTTTCGCCAGAAGAACTCCGCAAAAGAAAATGGTATAGCCGAAGAAAGGAAGAAACGAGGACTTTGATCGAGCGAGGTAAAACAATGTTAAACTGAAGCAAAATTGCCAAAATATTTTTGGGCGAAGCCAACACGTTTTTTACTCAAAATAGATCTCTTATAAACAAATTTCATGGTAAGACTCCTTATGAAATATGGAGAGGTAGAACACCAAATATTGCTTTCTTTAAAATCTTTGGGTGTAAATGCTTCATTCATTACAATGGTGGAGACTACAGAGGTAAATTTGATGAAAAAGCTGATGAAGGTATTTTCGTTGGTTATGCCAAGCATAGTAAAGCATATAGAGTTTATAATAGAAAAACTCAAGTAATTGTTGAATCTATGCATGTTAATTTTGATGAATCAAGGTTAATTGAGCATTATGAAACTCCTGATGTTACTAACAATTTTGAAATATTTGAGACAGGAAATATTACAGGTTCAATTCAAAATAATCCTCCATCTTCAACTCCTACTACAGAAATTCTAAACCTTCAAAATGAATCTAATCAGTCAGACACCCTTCACAATGACAATTCCTCATCCTATTACAATAGACCACCACCGACACACTTAGTCCCAAGTCATTCAACCAATTAACCGACATACACCCTCTTTACCTTTGCAAGCGAGCCTCTTGATCTTCCAGGGAAATTAGGGAAGCTTAGACACCATCCGCTTCAAATATCATTGGAGACCCTTTTGCTGGTCTAAGAACCAGAAGTAGCTCCAGAAATGAAACTCTTGATTCTCATGCTTTTGTCTCTTCCATTGAACCCAAAAAGATTGATGAAGCCTTGGAAGATCCCCAGTGGATTGAGGCCATGCAAGAAGAACTGAATCAGTTTGAAAGATGTAAGGTTTGGGAACTTGTGCCTAGACCTACAGATCAACAAGTCATTGGAACAAAATGGGTGTTTAGAAACAAATTGGATGAAGAAGGAAATGTTACTAGGAATAAAGCAAGGTTGGTAGCCCAAGGTTATAGACAGGAGGAGGGCATTGACTATGACCAAACTTTTGCTCCTGTAGCAAGACTTGAAGCCATCAGATTATTTCTTGCCTATGCAACCTTCAAAGACTTCAAGGTATATCAAATGGACGTGAAAAGTGCATTCTTAAATGGAGACCTTCAAGAACAAGTATTTGTTGAACAACCTCCTGGATTCATTGACCTCAAAAAGAAGGACCATGTCTACAAATTAAGAAAAGCCCTTTATGGTCTTAAGCAAGCACCAAGAGCATGGTATGAAACTCTATCCAAATTCCTTATGGAAAAAGGTTTTCAAAGAGGTAAAATTGACACTACTCTTTTCTCTTTGAAGCACAAAGGTAATATTTTACTAGTCCAAATTTATGTTGATGATATTATTTTTGGATCTACTAATGAAATTTTGTGCAAAAGATTTGAGCATCTCATGAAAGGAAAGTTTGAGATGAGTATGATGGGAGAACTAACATACTTCTTAGGTTTGCAAATCAAGCAAACTGAGGAAGGAATTTTCATTCATCAATCTAAATACACTAGAGAGCTGATCAAGAAATACAATCTTCAAGAAGCAAATTCAGCAAACACTCCAATGGGAGTTGAATGTCATTTAGTCACTGATGAAAAGGGTAAGTCAGTTAATACAACTGAGTACAGAGGTATAGTTGGATCTCTTCTTTATTTAACAGCTAGTAGACCTGATATCATGTTTGCTGTATGTATATGTGCTCGTTTTCAAGCTAATCCTAAGGAATCTCATATGATTGCAGCCAAAAGAATCATTAGATATTTGATTGATACTGAAAAGTTTGGCATTTGGTATCCCAGAGACTCCTCATTTAATTTAACAGGATATTCAGATGCTGACCTTGCAGCCTGCAGGGTTAACAGAAAGAGCACCAGTGGAACATGTCAGTTCCTTGAAATGCACTAGTTTCATGGGCATGTAAGAAGCAAGCTTCCACTTCAACAACCGAAGTCGAATATATTTTGGAAGTCATTGTTCTCAATTCTTTGGATGAAATAGCATCGGACTATGAAATGCCCATGGGAACTTGTCCTATTTATTGTGATAATACTTCTGCTATTTCGCCTCTAAAAATCCTGTCATGCATACATAGACATCGATATCATTTTTGAAAGATCATGTGGAGAAAGGAAATGTTCGCTTAGAATATGTCCTCTTGAATTCCAATTAGTCGACATTTTACAAAAAGCCCCGAAGTCGATGATTTGAGTTCTTAAGAGGAGAATTAGGAATGCTTGTAATGTCACACTACAAGAAAACAGGGCAACTGCAACAGAATATTGCAACGGAATTGAATTCAGTTACAATATGAGTGGACAAAGAATTTTTAACGAGGAAACCCATTAGCCGCGTCCTTTTTTGGGGGGAAAAGTTGGAGGGAAAAATGATGTCAAATATTGAAACAAAATTTTGCAACAGAATTGAAATCAGTTTCAATGTCGTCTAATTTTGCAATGGTTTTTGAAACAGACGAGCTTCCGTTTCAATTTTCCGTTTCAAGTTCAGTTGCTGCCCTGATAATTCACAAACGCGGTTTTTTTTAATCCCTTTGGCGCACAAACTTTTTCCTTTCCCGCACTTCGTACTTTTACCCTTTCCCGCACCAGTTATTTTCCCCCGATTCTCAGCCGCTTTCTTCTCTTCTCCTTCCCTTTCTAGTTTCACCGCTGCTAGCAGCAGTTTCTCTCTTCATCTTTCTTCTTCAATTCAAAAATTGGGGTTTTGATTTTGCTAGCTGGTGCTAGCCCTGTAAGTTCCTCTCTTCATCTTTCTATCTCTCTATCTATAATTTTGCAATTTCTCTCTTCAAACTAACCTATATTGATTAAAGATACTCTATGAAAGCTTTCAAGTACAACTAGGTCCATCTTCCAGGATTTTCACTTTTCGAAAAGAAAGGGAAGAGGGAGGATTGACCCGTTTAGTATGATTTTGAAGAAAGATTGTTTGCAATAGGTGGAGACATTTTCTTGGCCTACGTCTCTCTCTCCCTTACTCTCTTCGTGCAATTCTTGCTGCAGCTGGGAATCCATTTGGTAAGAACCCCTCTCTCTCTCTCCCTCTCCCTCTCGCATTCTTTATTTATTCTCCCATGATTTGTGCCCTAACCTAGCTTGCACTATTGTGCCCTAGTTTGTAATAACCAGTTAATTTTCCCAAATTACAAGCACTTTGTCTTCGTGTCATCTCGTTGTTAGGGCTGTTATGAAATCCCATCTGTTGAGCAACTCTCTATCTATTGTTCAATTACTTGTTTCGGAATCCCTTTGGTAAGAACCTCTCTCTCCCTCTCGTATTCTTTCTCTATTCTCCCCTGATTTGGGCCCTAACCTAGATTGCACTAATGCGCCCTAGTTCATAAACTTATGTTACTTGATTTTTATGCCTGTGTGAGTGAATCCCTATGTTTGATTATGTGTGCCTACAGTTTGTGTTTTATTTTGGTTAGTCTTAGAAGTTAGGAGTACTACCCTGCATATGGTTTGGATTCCGTAAAGATAGAAAGGTTGAAGTAGTTGACAAGTGGTGGTTCATATGGAGATACTTGTGTTGGTGTGAACTCTGTTACTTCTAATTGAGAAGTATATATATATATATATATATATATATATATGCTCTTCCACCATTCTAAGTCGACCAAATCAGACTGCTTGCCTTCAAATAAGTAGTTTTGTTTTGCTATTGTCAAACCATTATGAAACATGATGAGACAGTGCACTTCTTATTAAGATTTGTTGTAATTCTCTTTTGCATTCCCTTAACCCTGGACCTTTGTATGTAGTGTAGCATAGTGATTGAGGTAATGTGTGGATTATTATTTTTTGTTGGGAAATGTTATGTTCAGGATATATTGGTTGTAATCTGTATAATGGGATCAATATATGATTATGGATGACACAACTGTACAACTATGCATGTATTCAGCGTTGGCATTTCTTCTTATTGATGAACTTGTTCCATGGTTGTTGTTTACTGCATTAACAGATATAAAGATTTAGGTATTTGATGAACTCCCTTACTTCCAATCAGTTGGTCCTGATTTGAAAGTAAAGCATTAGGGATAGATACCTACGGTTGGAAATGTGGATTGTATCCAACACTTGGGATGAACATAGTTGTGGCAATATAAGCAGCCCTAGTTGGAGATAATTGCAGACATAGAGAAATATCTTGAGATGGCTTGGACAGATACAACTATACCAATTATCCCATGTTATTAAGTGTGATCTAGTAAAAAAATGCGCTATTTTGTTATAAGTTAAGGCTTGCTGGGAATAGATGGAACAAGAGATTTGTCATGCAAATATCATTAATTGAATGGCCATGCTTGTACACTGAAGGTAAGGCAAAACATCCTTTAATATGAAGTCTGAATAGCTCATAAAATCATCAATAAAAATGAGAGTAACTAAAATTACAGCAGAATCTGAAGGTTAAAGAGTGCAGTAGAATATTACTTCAGTGGAGGTCAGAAAAGGCATAAAGAACAAATAAAAGGTGGAATCCAGGCTTTTGTTATCCATGAACTTGTAAATCAACAATTTTTCTTCCATTTCAATGCAACAACCAATGAGTCGACTAGCGCCTAAAAATTAATCAAGATAAGGGACAAAAATGTATTAAAGTACTTGTTTTTTTGAGCAAATGAATCACATCAAATTAAGTTCTGCAGTTGGTTATCCTGTCATTCAGTCCACATTTAAATAGCTTGTCCATGAGTATTTGTGTGCAGTGATAGAGTACAGTTCAAAATATAGACATCCGGTAGAGAGTCTAGAGACCTAACAGCAAGTTGTTGTTTATGGTGCAGACTGCAGAGGCATATATTTCATTAGACTAAGTCATCTTAGTTTCCAAAGAAATTTTTAAGTCCGTGTCTTTTTGTCATCGCTTGCATTAATGCCAAAGACAATATTTCAAATTCTTTCATCAAACGAAAGAATCTAACTTACAAATACAAGAAATGTTACTAAAATTAAAGATTTCAGGAAAGCAGATTGAAGAACTGATAAAATGAAAGCAAAGGCAAAAACAAGGCAAAACAGGATAAATTAACAACTGTTAAGGAATATCTACGTCAGCTTAGAGACTTGAATTATACAAAGATGAGTATATTTCCTATAATTAGCAGGAGAGAAAACTCCAATCCAGTCATCGATGGACAGGTTCGGAGAGCTAAAATTTAAAGTCAACCATTCTGAATTCACTCCCTAGGATACAAAGAGAATCTAGCATAAGTCATAAGAAAAACCCACCACTACAAGGTTCTCGTTTAACAGTCAACCATGCAACTCTTTTAACTACCATGCACTGTCCGTCCTCCCAAAACAACAGCCTACTCCGCTTACCTTCTTCTCGAAGCCTACCACGACCCCAACTATTTGTGAAGCCCACACTGCCTTGAACCTTCTTGGTCTTTATTGCTGATGAATGTGCTGCTTTATGTTCAGTTTAATTGATGATGGAAAGAAATCCAGATGAGTTCACTGGAGATGTTTTGAATAGTTGCATCGCCAAAAACCAAATCACTAAAGGCACTACTGATGCCTTCAAGGTTAGTTATTTTTTCTCCGTTAGCTTATGTTTTCAAAGTTGGTGCATTCCATCCTTTTTGTCATTGGATCTATGTTTTACTGCATTTATGTCAGTTCCTTGTTAAGCTCACACATCATTCAGTTGCTTTATTAAGAAGTTCTATTCTAAAAGAACTTATTTTTCTCCCTTTTTCCCCCCTAGCAAGAATCTTAAAATTGTTAACAACTTGGAAAGTCCAAGTTGTTCCAAGTGTTGTGGACTAGGGCTTCATAGGTGTCATTATTGGTCGAAAAGTTCCCAAAGATGAATATCTTGGGAATTCTCGGGGAGGAAGTTTTTGTGTCAAGCAAAATGGAACAATGATCAGATTTAAGGAATGGGAGATGCTTAACAATTTTGTTAGTAAAAAGGTCGCACCTATCATCATTACCACGGTATCTGTCAAGATGCTCCCTAACCATCCCAAGATTTCAACAGTTCCTACACCATGTAAAGGATCCTCCGATGGACCCTAAGTCATGGAGGCCACAGAGGTCGACGCAACCAAGGAAATGCTTGCTATTGTTACTTGTTCCATTTTCTTCGTTTTTTTCTTTGACGAAATCTATAATTGACTCCCTGCGCATGTTGTCGTACACAGGGTTTGCGGAGGCATCTTCTAGAGGAACTTGAACAAGCATTTCCTGATGAAGTGGAGGGTTATAGGGAAATTCGTGCTGCTTCTGCAGCTGTGAGTTACCAATTGCAGATTTTATAATATTGTTACTTCTATCAATTTGTTCTTAATTTATTTTATAATATTGATGACAGCTATCTATATCACTGAAACTATCCATAAAGTTTGTTGACAACTTCAATTATTATATAACTGCAGTTTGTTACACAGCTAACACTATTGGCATATTTTTTGGATGCCCAGTTTAAGCAGTTACAGCTTGTAATTTCAGAAAATCTCGCATAAAGCTATAGATTGCTTGTGAAACTTTCTTTATAAAGATATTTGAGGGACTTGTATAATAGGAGCGAGAAACTGATTAGATCTCAAGATGAAAGTGTTTTGGCCTAATTTTTTTTCTGTAAAGTGGGGACTGTCTTGTGGGCAATGCCAACAAGCCACTAACTTTTTTTTTTGCTCTATTTATTTTCACTGAAACTCTTAGCTCTAAACATCTTATGCAGGAATCTAAGCGGCTCGCACAAACACAGAGCATGCTACCAAATGGAGATGTGAAAGTCAAGCCTGAGATGTAGGAAGCAATGTTATTGTTGAACCAGGTTAATATAGTCTACGATACTTATAATATGTCTATAATTTCAAGGGCAATCAATAAAAATACATGGTCAGATTTTGTTAATTTAATTGAATTTCTTTTGCTAGCCTTTGCTACTTATGTTTCTCTCCAACATGCTACTCCCTCCTTACCAAAATAAAATAAAATTGACCCATTTCTGAAAAAGAATATGATTTTATTGCAATTAAAGAGGAGGTTGATATCCTTGGGGGCTTTTTTGAGTTTCTGTACAAGCAAAAAGTGGACAAGAATTATGATGGTTCCAACATGTGGAACGGGAAGAGAGATAAGACCTTCACGGTTAAGTCCCTGTATCATAATCTGGTGGCAGGTCTTATTGGCCATTTCTGAAAAAGAATATGATTTTATTGGCCAGCTTCAAAAATTAAAGGTGGAGATCTGCATTACCTTTCTCAAATTAAAGTTCTCCAGGGTAGTACTGTTACCAATTATCAAGTATGTATATGAAGAGATTTTGTTTGGATTAGGCTATAAATTTGAACTGATTGATATGATGATTATATTTTACAGGTCTCGAACTGAGAATGACAACCAACACTAGACTGAAATCTTGCTTGTATAGCTTCACTTCTCCTGGTTGTCCGATGTATCCGACAAGAGCTGTTCGTCATGTAGCCCGGGATGCACTAGATTTTATTTTCCCTGTGAGTAGTCTCTCTAACTTTTTACTTAGAAATAGAGACAAAAGAATCCTTTATGGACATGAGCATTTGTTCTAGCCATTTTCTTCATTGTCATAGATTTTTTCTTGCTTGTCATAATTCTTACAAGGGCAGCATTGTTATCCCTGCAGTTTAGGCTGCTGCTTGTTGTTATCAACTGCAGTGACTAATTGTATTGATTACTTTTTTCCGTAGTCATTGCTTTGAGATATGTCCCTGGGTGTCAAAATTGGAACACCTCCAATCTGTTTCGGCAATTTGAACTATCCCGAAACTGCTCCAAAATCAGCCTCAAAACAGTCCTAAACTCCCCCAAAACTCTCGCTGATACGGCGTCAAAACTGAACCAACAAATCTGATTCAGCTCTCTTTATTCAGCCCCAAACCCGACTCAAACCTGCCCCAAAATTACTAGCCAATTAACCAATAATTCCCAGCCCTTTAGTCTGCCCAAAACCTGCTCGAAACAGCTCCAATTTCAGCTACGTAACAGCCCTCACTACTCACGAATTAACTCACACAAAAGGATTACTTATGGGCTGGAAATTGTGAGGGATTATTTCAGCACATTACATTATTATTTATAATACAGGGTCAAAGAAGTCAATTATTTAGAAATGGGGTAATATTTCTTTGAGCAATGCTAGGGCCACTCTCAAGTTGACCACTGCATTTTATAACTGAAAACAAACTGTCAACCAAGTCCCTCCAAACCGTGACTTCCTCCTTTCCAAGCAATAAGGTGCAACTGAACTTATATCCATGACCTTCGTAATTGAACTCCTGAATTGCTGAATTTCCCTTTACCTTGTTAATCTCCCTGCTGTACGGTTCCTTCAAAACAATCTTATGAGAATGAGCCATGAAACTAATGCCACCCAAACAGCTCTTCAACCCGTCACAAACCCTCCCACAACCTGCTCAAACTTATAACGTTTCCCTAGAAAACTATTACCCGAACTCCCAGCTTAATTTGGACAGATTACTAGCTAGTGCAAAATCTGCTCCAAATTATGAACTAACTTCAGCCCTGAGACTCGTGGAGATCAAGTCGTACGTAGTCCCGGTCCCTCTTTTCTTAATACAGAAAGCCAAAACTGCTCACCAAAATCATCCAGGAAAATAAATAATGAATCAATATGCATCTAGGAAAATAAATAATGAATCAAACTGCTCACCAAAATCATCCCAATGGCTCTTTGGGTTGCAATTTTGTCTTCAATTGAGTTTGTATAAGGAACAAACCAATATGCATAGAAATTTATTCCAACGGAACCTTGTTTGGTGGCCTTCATTCTTTTCAAACAACTATCCCCTTTGAAGCCGGAGATGTTCCATCTAGCAGTAGACCAACCACTCTTGAGGTACTCTCTTCATCTGTACCTACTGGTTATACTCCTACTCTTAATTTTGGTTTTGGTCTTCACAACACATAACTTTCAATCAAGTGCAGACCCTGTTTTGGACCATTTTCCGTAAATTTCTGTGGAAAATCCGTGCATGGAAATATGCTCAATTTTGGGTATGTTGTATTTATATGTGTTTGTTAGTTATCTGTAAAGTTTCATAATTTTCTGAGGTCGGGAAGTTGCTCAATTGGGTCTTGAACCACCGCTGCGCATGTGAAACTGTTAGCAGAAATCCAGGTTAGTAACCTGAGTTTTGAATGGCTATAACTTGATTAATATAGACTCGAATTAGGTGATTCAAAGTGCTAAATCGTAGTTTAAAGTGTCTAGTTTCATAATATGCAAGTTTGGTAAAGTTTGAAGTTTTGTGGAGTATTTTATGAATTTAATGGTCACACAGCAGATAGCAAATAATTACAATACTTGAGCTTCATGGAGTTGGTTGATTAATAAGTATTATACTTGAGTTTCATCGAGTATAATTCAATGTCAAATGTTGGATGGGTGGGCTTAACCCATAATCTTCATAATTGAGGTACAGGGCTTGTCCAACGTGGAAAGTTCCATTATCAAGTGTAATTTTAAAACGAAACCTAAAGCAAATATGTCAGTAATTTTTTCCTTGTGAAAAGTTCCATTATATCTATGTTTTACTGATCTATGATTTCATAGACCATTAGACCATGTCATCCAGATATCTAACAGCCAAGCCAGTTCCAGGAAACATTTGGGTGGGCATTGATATCAATAAGAATTAGGTGTCAGTGTGCTGCAAATAAGCTGCTGCCAACCATGTCAAGGGTCAGCATATGAATGTTCTCTTATTTTGTTATTGAAACCGTCTTAATTTTTAACTTTTATGGTTGTTTTCCATTGAAGAGAGATTAAAGTGAATGCTGCTAAGGTTGGAAAGCGCCTTGAAGAAAAATGAGAATGAGTGTAGGATGAAGAAAGAAACACTGAAACTTGAGCGAGCAAGACTAGAGAAAGAAAATTTGAGGGAAAAAGAAACAGGAGGAACAGAAGAGAAGAGATGCTGATGTAGCAAGATCTTGTCTTATACATTAAGTTAAAGGGTATGCAGCCTGGTGTGGCATTGAAGCCACGAACACCCATCGAAGATGTGTATCCACTGGTATGCAATGTTATTATTAGGTGAAACAAAGCTCCTATTAATCAGAACACGATTTGTAGAGAAAACAATGCTATTATTAGGTAGTTGTACAGGGATGTACATAATTGTTGTAGTAATTAATTTGTTTCTTCTTCTTATTCAATATCTTGAAGGTGACAATGCTGCGGAAATGGAAAAAATCAAAGTTGATTTCAAGCTAATGCAAGAGGAAATTCGGTTACTTAGAGCCCAACAACCTCCACCAACATCTATGTAGTTTGATAGTTAGACAATGTCTTTTGTTAATCACTTGGAGGATCTCAACATTCTATACACTTTCATGTAATCCGACACTTCGACAATGACTTTTAAATGAAATGCTTAAATTTGAGTTGTTTTAAATGTTTGATTTTAGATTTAATTTTTTTTTGTAAAATGTGAAATATGAAATGTTCAATCAGGTACGATTGTGTGTGTGTGTGTGTGTATATATATATATATATATATATATATATATATATATATATTTGCAACGATATCTTCTGTTGCAATAATAATTTTAAAAAAATTCAATTACGAACTAGCAACAAAAATATATAAACATTGTAACGGAAAAGTCTGTTGCAAAAATGTAAAGAAAAAGTCTGTTCCAAGAATGTAACAAAAAATGCAACGAAAAAATCTGTTACAAAAATGCAACAAAAAATGCAACGAAAAAATCCGTTGCAAAAATGTAATAAAAAATGCAACGAAAAAGTCTGTTACAAGAATGCAATAAAAAATGCAACGATAAAAATATGTTGCACGAATGCAACAAAAAAAGTCTTTTGTAAGAATGCAACGGAAAAAGTTTGTTGCAAGAATGCAACAGAAAAAAATTAGTTGCTATTTGCAACAGACGTCAACTACCATTAGAAACACATTTGCAACAGAAAAATTTGAAATTGCAACGCTCGATTTTCGTTGCAATATCATGCAACGGAATACATTCGGTTGCATAAAATTTGCAACGAGGGTTTTCCAAACGGAATTTGCAACGAACTTTTTCCGTTTCAATCGTCTAATTGTAACGGAATTTCATTTTTTGCAACGGAATTTTTCGTTGCTGTTGCCCTGTTTTCTTGTAGTGAGATCGAGGAAGATGGCCATTAGAATTCTGCCCGGGTAACTATCAAAGCAATGAGGGGGAAGAAATCCTAAGTCTAGGTCAAACAAAGGGGTCGTGCCCACCTAGCGAGCAGGGCCCCGGGTTCTATTCATCGATCTATACCTAAGGGCGGTCCTACCCTCTTAAACCCTAATAGAATCATACAGAGAAGAGGAGGGAAAGCAAAAATCCATACAGAGCCCAAAGAGCTTCATTCAAAGCAAAAAAGCAAAAGAGCATAACAGGAAAAGGGGGAAGGAACTTACTGTTCTGAGAGATGGAGGTGATTCTCTGCAAAATGGATGGTAACTGAAACCGAACAAACACAGAGATTGCAAGCGCTGGGAGCGAATGAACGGTGGAGAATGCTGGCCAAGTTCACCGGCTCGGAATGCACCTTAGACACCTGAAATATAAGCTCTCAAAGAAATCCTCTCTCTAAAAAACTCGATGGCAAGAAAAGAGGAAGAGAAGAGGAGGGATTGCCTTTTATAAAGCCGAGTCTTGGTGGTCAACCTGGGAAAAAGAGGTCGAAACGCGTCTGCTCGAAGAAGCGACCCATCATCACTTCAGGGCACGCCGCATTAAATGCGCCGCCGTGGTCCGCGCCCGCCTTGTCGCCTCAACTGGCCTACGGCTCCACTTCGCCTGCAGACGCACGGCACGCCTCTAGACAATAAGCTTCCTTGATACGCCTCAAGTCTACCCCAGATGAATTTTTTGTCTTCTGAAAATTCACGTGTTGGAGCCTGCAAATATCAGACTTGAACGCTCCTCGCCCAGCATGAATGCCCGCCATGAGACAGGGAAGGCTAGGGGTTATCGGGTATCCTACCAGCCTGCCAGGGTCTGCGACGAGCAATACGAGTTAGCGCCACTTGCCAATCACGAGCACATTGCGATGGGGCTCACAGCCAAATGAGCAAAATGATAACCGTGAGCACCGAGCAAAGACAACGGCCTCACTCAAACCTCAGTGGGACGCCAACTACCTCCTGTCCGACCGGGGGCCACATCTGGGCATCATACGCTAAGAAAGGAATCGACTCATCTTAGTTAAAACTTGGTCGAGCATTGCCTTGCCCGGCCTCGACCATGGGCCATACCGGACTGACCTACATAAGTTCGGTAGAGCAATGAATAAGTCTGCGTAGCCTTGCTCGCCTCTGGGAGCACACATTAGACAGGAACCTCGGCGGCTTGCTCTCCTAGACAAGTCGAGGGTTTCCATGTTTAGCAAGGTACTTGCCTTATCTCTGCCTCGCATCTGCTTGGCCAACCGCCTGTTTCGCCTAAAATAAAAGGATTCACTCCTTGATTAACTCGGCAGTTATGGAAACTGAATCCTAGACGGATTCAAACACCACCGGGGCCTATAAATACCTCTCCATAATCATCAACAAGGTACACACCTTTCTTGAGCCTCGTTACTCCAAATCAGTGTTTTCAAACTTAAGCACGAGACTTATTCTCACCTTGGAGGAGTTTCGCGAGGCCGCCTGCACTTCCACTTTCAGTGTGTTCTTGTGTTCTTAATGCTCGGGAAGACGATCCAAAACCCGATATCCAACCCACCTCAACGACGGCCCAAGCTGTGTTTTTGCCACATCAAAAGTAAAGCGGTTGAAATTTATTATTCTCAATTTTCCCCTTATTTTTAACTGTGAAGTAACCTATAAAGCATGAATTTATAATCATAAGTAAATATTTTATTCCATCTAATATACGCTCAAAACAAATGCTCATATATTTATTATAATAGTAAATAAAATTACAAATATTCAATTTGTTTCGAGATTGTGCAATGTATTCACTTGCATGCCGGGAGTGGGGCTCCACACAAGCACCGGTTATGGAAATACTCAAAAGATGTGAACCTTTGCAAACTCCCACCTTGAGGGATCGGACCACACATCCTATTGTAACTTACGTTTAAAAACTGTAAACCCAATCCGGTCAACCCCGTCGGCAAGCTCCCGAAAACCTTATTATGATTGAAATCCAAATAAATCAAGCTCGCCGGAAACTCCACCTTAGTAAGATCAAACTCAAACATGTTCCTCGAAAAGTCGAGGGTTTGTAAATTCTTGTTGGTTCCAAACAAGAAAGAAAGGTCACCCACAAGCTGATTTCTTGAAATATCAATTGTGGAGAAGTTTAAGTCACCTAAAGATTTGGGTACAGTTCCGGTGAGTTGGTTATGAGAGAGGTAGAGTTCGGGGACATTCCCGGTGAACTTTCCAAACGTGTCGGGGATGGTTCCGGTGAGTTTGTTTCGGTCTAAGTGGATAGCGTCAAGGTTTTGTAGTTCGGAGAGGGATGGTGGGATTGAACCGGATAAGTTATTGAAGGCTAGGTCAAGAAAAGTCAAGTTTTTGAGTTGACTAAGGAAAGATGGAACGGGGCCGGATAAGTTAGTCCAGCTAAGTCTAAGCATTTTGAGGTTGGTTAGTTTAGTGAGTACTATTGGGATTTGGCCGGTGAGATTGGTGAATTTGCGGAGGACTAGGGTTTCTAAAAATGGAAGGTCGCCGACGGCATTTGGAATTTGGCCGGAGATGTTGGCGTTGAAGATGGTGAGGGAGTTGATGCGGCTGGTTACGGGGTCACACTCTACAGCGTACCAGCTTGTGCAACAATCTGAGTCTTTTGTCCATGAGGCTAAATGGTAGGGATTGCCAAACGCAGCTTTGATTCTGAAAAGGACTTTTTTGTCTTTTGGGTTGCATTTTTGGGAGAGGGATGGAATGGCAAGAGAGAGGAGGAAGAAGGTGATGGGGAGGAGGAGGAGAGAGATCTTCATGTTTGTTTAGAATCTGAGAGTGATGATAATGGTAAGAAAGTGGAGACTTCTATTTATAAGAAATGTCACCGACACATTCTCTTTCATCATTTGTTTTAACATTACGTGTAGATTTTGAAACCCACTTAATTGAGACAAATGGTGAAAGCAAAATGAGTGGGTCCCATTCCCCAATTTAGTGATATAGATTATTTAATACCATATCTATGGATTGTTTAATACTATTTGAGGTCTGTATACATTATGATAAAAAATATATATATAATGAACAGGTATATTCTTTCGGTGATAGTTGAGAGACGTAATTTTAATTCATTAATTTATAGTTAAGGAGGGTTATTTTATAAGAGGTTGTTCGTAACTGACTTATGACTATTAAATTTTATGGCTGGGATCGATCCTAACCGCCAGATAACCTCAATCAATAAATAGAGCTCTATTGAATATATGATTGATTGCATATTATCAAATAATCCAATCGAACTGACTATTTTGTATGAGATAAAAACGTTTTACAGGTATTTTCTATAAGATATAATTCTCTAACCTCACTAATTACCATGAGTTTGGTTTGCTAAGAATACATTAATAAAGTTTTGATAAATTACTCTTACACTGATGGTCCACTATTTTACTATGAGAAGTTTCACTTAAGGAATCTATGTTAATAAACAAGTCTACATTCTTCTTGATCCGTCAACTTTATTTTTCACATGTGGTATAAGTATAGTGATTATATTTAAATATTTTTGTAATTATGTTCAATTGTAGTTATACTTATATACTCCCTCTATTCTCGGAAAATAATTCACTATTACATTTTAAGATGTTTTGTTTAAAGGGTATACTTTAAAAAATTAAGACATAAAAGTTTTATTTTATTACTAATGAGCAATTAAAAGTGTATTTTTTTTTAATATTGACTTTCAAATTGGAACTCTTTACCAAACGAAAAGAATATTTTTTTAATAATTAGACTTTTAAAATATAGACTGTTTGAGTGGAACGTATAAAATAATATATATCACGTATAAGTGTACCAGCTTTGTTCCCAAAAGATTGCTTTGTTTAACATAACACATGTTAAAAAATATAATTAACGCTATTATAAATGTTAGGACAATGTATATTTTTCAAACATACCTATATGAGATTGAAACTATTAATTAAAATGAAAATCTAATCGAGAGTAAAATGATAAAATAATTTTCAAATAAAAAACTTGAAAGTGAATATTTTTTAACAATAG
>JABEVN020002540.1:0-21125 GCA_013146195.2 Codonopsis lanceolata
CATATACGGTGCCATTAGTCCCGAG
Source organism: Codonopsis lanceolata (assembly GCA_013146195.2). Taxonomy (NCBI): domain Eukaryota; kingdom Viridiplantae; phylum Streptophyta; class Magnoliopsida; order Asterales; family Campanulaceae; genus Codonopsis; species Codonopsis lanceolata. The sequence goes on from JABEVN020002540.1 coordinate 26, forward strand.
CAATCAGAAATCGATCATGGGACTCAATTTTCTAAAAATTTACTAAAGCATGCCAGTGAATGCGTGTGAAGCATTGGCGATCGTTTGTAGCATACCCTTAAAGCAATGGGCGGTGAAGGCGCAAATAAACAAATCTTGCATGTATGAAGGCGAAATTTGGAAGATAAGGCGGGAAGATGGGTAGATGAGCTGCTTCGGCCTGTGGGTGGTTAGAACGACATCGTGGGTCCAACAGAGAAACAACTTTTTCTTTAGCTTATGGTTCGATGCTGGCTCAAGGAAATGTAGTTGCCTCACCAGGGTTTTCACTACAACATTGAGTCAATAACGCGGCAGGACGGTGATTTGGATTTTTGAGGAAAAAGCGGTGGTGGAAGCTAAGATGAGAATGGCTAATTACAAACAACGAGCAAAGGCCCCCACGATAAAAGGGTTCGTGGTAGGTCATTTGCTACGATGGGTCCTTCGTAAAATCGAGGCAACATGTCATCGAGCTTGGGGGAAGCTTTCACCGGGAAGGACCTTTTCAGTCGTTAGAATTATCAAAGAAGGCACTTATGTGTTACAAGCGAGGATGGGGCGATTGAAGCACACATGGCATGCGGATCATTTGAAGAAATACTATTGTAATTGCCTTTGGTATGTGTAATTCTTTGACTCCTTTTTATGGTAAAGGATAATGGCTAAACTTCGATTATGCTTTCGTTTATATTTGGAAGTTGGTAATTGAGTTGTTTTTATTGTTTTCGATTATTCCCCTTAGGCGAGCATGGGGTTGTTCTTGCTCGTCTGCAAGGGTATTGATGTTCGAGTTGAACCTATCTTGATTATTCTCTTGCGAGCATGAATTGTTTATGCTCGCAAGAAAGACTTGGTGTTCGAGATGGCGGTTTTCCCATGTATTCGTTATTCTTTTTCAGCATAAAGGGCTTTATGCACATGAAAAAAGAATAAGTTCGAATAGGGATGGTGTAGTGATTTCTCACTAATAGATGTCGGCCTTGCTTGAAAGAAGAGTTAAAACATTCAAAGTTAAGCTAGGAAAGGGAAACATTAAACGAGCAAAGAAAGCAAGTAGTAACAGATTACAGACTTTAAAATAAATTGTTTGTGGGATCAAGGCACGCATGCCAAAATGTTGTTGTTTCAAGTACTTGGAGATGTTGCTTCCGGGTTGGTTCATTTGTTTCTTCGGATAGTGGCCTCCAGGATGGTTACTTCATCCTCAGCTTGATCGGGAGCATTCTCGTCTGCTGACGGGGGGGCTTGCGACCTCCAAATCTGGGTCATCAGTTCGGTCACATTAGATTCCGCAATAGGAGGAGGATTCCAGTGGTGGTAGACCGCTTCTCGACATCTGCTTCGACCAATGATTCCAATTCATCTTCTAAGATGCAAGGCACGAGGGCATGGCTGCGGGCGGAGCGAGGCAATGAATAGTGATTGGCTTTACCCCAGAAGTGAGCCGCTCGGGTCGGATCTCTAGACCGCTGCAAGAAATTTGCCTTAGGACATGGTTCATGCCTTGCATGAAGAATGGGTATGCCTCACCCTCAACGCAACTAGCGAAGTTGTCTGAGCTCTTGTACTCCTCGATGATTTCTTGTCGTTGTTCTTCGCTTGTCAAAGATTTAGATTCCATCAGCTTCTTTTCCAGATCGGCAACTTTGGCCTTGGACTCTCCTAATTCGGCTTGACAGGATCGAAGATCTTTGCGTACCCCTGTTATATTATTTAGGGCTGCCTCCTCGGACTTTTTGGATAAGCTCAGCTGGGACTCCAGAGTCTTCTTCTCGGCCTCAAGCTGGGAGAGTTCGTCACCACCTTCTTTGGTAAGGTTTTCTTCTGGCCAGTTTTTTCAACTCAGCTCGAATGGTGTTAACTTTTCCTGAAATGGTTCTTTTCGCTGATCAGAGCATTGTTGGTGTTGAGGTTGGTTATCAGGCGTTCATATAGCAGTATGGATTTGTTGGCAATCTGTAAGAGAAGATATTGTTTAAAAGAGGGTGAATGTAAGGAAAATGAGGTTGTAAGAGGAAATCTTTACCTCAGTCATACACATTCCCATTTCGCCAATCAAGACGGAGCTCGCTTGCTCGCCACTTTTCTTTTGGACTCCACTATGATGGAGCCGCTTCATCAGCCCGAGGCCGGTAGTGGCTTGAAAACCACTCCGTTTGTTGATGTTGACATTGTTGAGGTCGGCACATTGGCAAGCTCTCTAATGAAAAGCGGCTTTTCTTTGGTCGTCGAGGCCGACTGATTTGGTCGTCGAGCATGACGAAATTTTCCTTTTGCCAAGAGGGGATGCAAGGAGTATCTTCTTCGACCACATCTTTTTCTGCTCGGCGTCTTGATTTCCTTGGGTTTTGGCTTGGTTCGATGACAATAACAGGAGAAGGGGATGTGTCAACCTTTCGCGTAGTGGAAGTGGGGATGGTAGATGGTGCAGGTTGGTTGGGGTCAGGTTGATTGCGCTTGACCCCACGGCTCGTGGTGTTAGCCGGGACAGTTGGAAGACTGATGGCAGGTTGAGTCGAAAGATGTTTAGCCCGCTTGTTCGAGCTCGTCTTGGCCGCTTGCAAAAATTTGTTGACGTCGGTCAGTTGCTTCATATCTGTATAAGGAAAAACGAGCATTAAGATGAAGAAAGCAAAGATTTGCAAGATTAATGAAATAAAAGAGAATGCAGTGACAATGTTAACCAGTGAGAGAGAAAGAAGGTCTGCAAAGAGTTCCCGTGCAAGCACATTCCTCGCATTCATTAGGGAACTTCTTCCCATGGCACGGACCCACTAAGGATGAGAACTTAGGATCGATGACAACCGCTGATTCTCTCTCCATGGGTAAGTAGGAGATTCCAGCTAGTCGGAGGTAAGAGTTCGCCAGTCGAGCACGAAGTCTTGTCCGGTTTTTCCTTCTTTTGCTCCGAGTAAAGTTCTAAAGGCTTTAACTATTCGGGGCTCGCCCGGCCCAACAGTAGCATTTTGTCATGCTCTAGGGCATCAGTAGTCGGAAGGTAAGGGCAAAAAGGCCACCGATACTCGATTCAACGAGTAAAGCCTTTGAGTCCCAACCGTCAACTTTGTTGGGTCCTTCGTTGAGAAGTTTGAAGAAATTGTGGTTTGACCGGCTGCTGATATGACCAGATTTTTTGTCAAGGGAGAGGAGAAAGAATTTTCGGAACAAGGTCATGTCGGGCTCAAACCCGAGCAACCTGCAGGCAATGGTAAAGGATACTAGGAACCTAACGGTAGTTAGGGTCATGTCACAGGGTAGAGTGTTAGAGGCATTCAGGAGTTCCACAATAAACGGGTCAAGAGGGAGGCGAAGCCCGACCAAGAAGAAATCAAAATAGAACACCATACTATCCCCCTGAAAGTTATGGCCTTTGGTGTCAATGTCCAAGTCGAAGGCACGGACTCGGTAATGTTGTGGGTCAATTCCCAGGGAGTAAAACCAGGTGCTAACTTCCTCTTCGGAATTCAAATCTTCCCATCTGATTGAAGGAAGAGAGTATGGAGCGACAGGAATGGAAGAGATTTGACTGGGTCCTGGCAATTGGTTGTTTGGATAGGAAGGAATTTCTGCTCGCGTTATTGCAGAGGGGTTATGGGGGCCACTGTTCATTGTTTGCTCGTCCGATTGTGCAGCTCTTCGTCGGCGAGGAATTAGTGTGGCTTCCTCTTGCTCGCTTTCTTCATAGCTCGAACTCGAGGATTGTGGGTCTTCTCTGGGCCCGTGATCGTAATTCGGCCCGATTTGAACCACGGTATCCTCGCTAGACATCCTACAAGAAGAGGAATCGAGAAGTGTGTTAATCACTGACTGGGATAGACATAATGACAAGTGAAATTGAAAATTTATGGCAAGTAGGATGTGAGATCAATGAACAGGGCATCGATCACAAATTTCTCGATTCCCTTGGTCTAATCCAAAGTGGCTAACAGGTAGAGGGGGCAAAATAAGTCGAAGACAGGGCTACTATACCTACATGTTGGAATAGTTCACTAAAGGTTGGAAGGGGTCGGATACAACAAGAACCCTAATTCGTGGCAAGAAGAAAAGCGAAACAGAGGAAAATGTGATGGGGAAAACGAAAATGAAAGTGTGGAAGTACCTGATACCAGTGTTAGGTCTTGATTTCGTTCTTGAAAGCGTTGTTGAATATTGAAGCTTGATCTTTACCTTTGATTGCAATTTGCAGACTCGTCGACAGTTCTTTTAGGGTTTTTGAGGAGTTTGTGGGTGATAAAAGTTTTAAAGGAAATGGATTCTGCCCTTTTATACTTCATAAAGCCGGCGTTTGGAGGACGCCGTCATTGGGCTCGAATAACGGGGCACTGTGAACGAGGCAGCATTTAATGCGGTGTGGAAAACTGGGCATGTCTTTTCAGAGCTGGCAGCTGACGGCTTAACTTTTAAGAAACGCTTCCTCAAAACGTCTTTTGGGTAACCGTTCATTCAGATTTTGGCTCCAAGATTATTTGAACCATGCATTTGAAAAATTTAATCATTTTTGAGTTCCTCCTCATCACGAGCATGAATACTCGATGAACAAGGAGTAAGGGGCTACTGAACTGCCCGACCCAATAAGGCCCAAGTCAAGGGTCACGTGCCAGGCAGACCAACGACATCCGAGCAAGCGAGCATGGAGTTGATTCCACCCAAGCGAGATGTTACTAAGCTGGGGGCTTAACCAGCGAGCAGACTTAAGGCGCGAGCATGATTGGCTGTGCTCACTACTACGAGAACTGTTTCCAGTTGAGGACAGCTATGTCCGAGCATGAGTTGTTTTCAATAGAGGACAGTTATGTCCGAGAAACTCTACCCTCAAACCGTTGTAATTAATGGGGGAGTTAATGTGCCCGCCATTTATGCCACAATCATGAGTGGACAGTTATAGGCAGTTAAGAGCAGTTATGACCAGTTGTGCCCTCCGACAACTATAAAAACTCCGAAAAATGAAAGAGAAAGGTACGCACAATCATATTCTCTAGCTAAAACTCTGCCAAATTGATTACTCATCTACTGAATCTTATACTGATTCTTACGCCGGAGGGCCTTTGCAGGGAGTGCCCCTGCTTAGTTCATGTTAGTTTATTCTTATTGCAGAGTTGGGCTTTGAGGTATTGAGGATACGTTGAAAGCCAGATATCCAAATTGGGCTTATCTAGTGCTTCTATAAAATCTTGGACGCATCAGATATATATGTTACCTACCAATATTATTGAAATTCTAACTTTCATTCGGCACATGATTAATTTTTTTAGAACATTTGATTCCATTTAAAAATAGATAACTATAAATAACTATAAATATCGTTCAAAGAAACAACATTTCCATTTATAAAAATAAGATAAAAATTTGGGACTGACTTATCCTTGATTACACCTTTTGAACAATTCAAATTCAAAAGTTTTAGATGGCCCGATAAGTCCTTGACAGAGTACATTTTACTTTGAAAGATATAAATTACACCACAACGACAATTAGGGGTGAGAAAAAATTTTGGGGTGAAATTTAGGTTGGTCCCTTTTAAAAATTTCCAAGACACTTTTTTGAAGAAAATACTACGATACCCTTAATGAACCGAACACGTGCGTGTAAAGTATCATTTCATGCATTGATTTTGCATCACAATGCACAAATCGAATCCTATTTGTGCATCAAATTTTAGGCATCATCGATTTTGCATCGCGATGCACAAAATCAAATCCAATTTAAGCATTGGGAATCTAATTTGTGCATAAGAAACCCAATTTATGTATCAGGAAACCAATTCATACATCACAAATCCAATTTGTGCATTGCGATTCAAGTTAAGGCATTACGATGAACAAATTGACGCTCACAATGCACTGGGTAAGTGATCCCTAGTGCGCATCAAGTTCATTAATATCATAATTGTCTTTTTCATGTCAAAAAGTGTCTTTTTTCGATTAAAAAACATTTTAAAAAAACTTATGAAAGATGATCGGCTCGCAATTTCTCCAATTTTTTTAAAAATCAGTCCAGTCCAAAGAAATTAGACCACACCAATTTACTGATTTGGTTCCAATTCTAAACTTTAGTAAAATCGGATAAATGGGCCTAAAGCGAGTTTGATATATATTTTGGACCACTCATAATGGTTTGACCAGCGTATGCATAAATTTCTGCAGCGCAATGCAAAATTAAAAGAAATTATAACAGGCCGGCCCACTTTCATTTATATTTAACCTCTTAAATACCTATTTCTTTTCAACTGCATAAGTCCACTTTGTTAAAATTCTTCCTTGATTGCCCCCGTCCATTGAAGACACTGTCTCTTCTCATTGCAACTAACTCGTCTCTCTCATCCCGATTTCTCCCTATTTCTGTTAAGTTCTTAATTTATTATTTTGGAGAAGAGTAGTTCTGTTGAATTGATTGGAACCCAATAATTGCGCATTATAGACAAATTACGACTGAGATTCGCAGGGATTGAGAGGAAAAAAGTGGGGAGGACGTTGGTTTCACCTTGGATTCAATTAATCTACCAGCCTAACTTCTCACTCTCTTTCCTTTTCATCTATCGATCTTCAGTTTGAGCAGTTCTTCTTGTTATTTTTTTTTTCTTCTTGTTCTTTATCAGCATTTGTATTTGTGTGTTTGATTTAAAATATATTCATTTTGTTTGTTGTATTGCTATGCATGTAAACTGTTGATGAAATGCTTGAATAGAAATTTGTTTGTTGTTGTTCACTGTTTTTGAATCTGGATGCATCCGTTTTGAATCACGGTCCATCATTTATGAATCGTGATGCATCTTGGATTTGCGATGCATGAAATATGCATAAATGAATTGTTTGATTGTATATAGGAAAGTATAGACATGAGGTCTGGTTCATTTTACGATGCATCCCATTGGATAACTGATGCATGAAAATTATGCATCGCTATTTCAAATCCATGTTTCGCCAAAGGGCATGAGGTCTGATTCATTTTGTGATGCATCCAATTGGAATTTCGATGCATCACAATTTCAAATTTATTCATCGTCAAGGGACATGAGGTCTTGTTCATTATGCGATGCAACCAATTGGAATTTCAATGCATCCGATTTGAATGAGCAGTTTCGTCTTCATTGTTTACTAAAACGCCTTGAGATTAATATTTCTTTTCCTTGCAACCTTCGTCTCTCAACCTTTGGTCTTCATTTATGAAAGTTGAATCTTGTAAGCCTTTGAAGAAGATTAATTCCTTCACAGCTTGAATTGCGATGCACCAGCTTTGGTTTTGCGATGCACCGTGTGCCTAATGCACTGCTTGCCTAAATTATGATGCACCGGCTTTGGTTTTGCAATGCATCGCATGCCTGATGCAATGCGTGCTTGAATTGTGATGCACTTAATTTGATTTTGCAATGCACTGGTTTTGGATTTGCGAAGCACCGCGTGTTTGATGCGCACGCGCTTTCATTTCATTAATGACATATTCGTCTTTTCGCCCCAAAAGTGCTTTATTGCAATTATAAAAAAATATGATATTGTAGATGTTGAAAAGTATTGAAAGAGACTGGCCTGAATTTCTCCCAAATTGAAATAGGCAACAAAATTAATGCATCGTGGTGCAAAAATTGATGCAACACACAATGCATTTGAGTAAGTGATCCGTAGCGCGTCTCAAACTCATTAAAGGTATCGTAGTCTTTTTTAGCACCCAAAAATGACTTTTTTCGATTAAAAAAAACATAGTGTTGTAGCGATTAAAAACTTATCAAAGTGGACCGGCCCAAATTTACCCTCAAAACAACGTCAATAGTCAACAACAAATCATAGTTTGTTCATTTCATTCCCACTTGCTTACTCATGCGGCGTTTTCTATCGCTCTTTTTCTCATAAAATTCCTGAAAACTCTACAAAAATTTTAAACTCATAACCCCAAGTTAAAGTCCTATACAATCCCTTACGTCTCGCTTCCAAAAATCTCAAGCTAAAATTTAAAACCCACCCAACGCAAGTGTCCACATTTGGCAAATTCGGCGACGAAAGATACGAAGTCGTCATGCCAGAGACTTGTTGGTAAGTTAACAATTTTATTAAAAACTCATTTAATGATACATATTTTTTTATCATTTAGAGAAAAAAAATAAGAATTGAACTACATTTTGCACATCTACCATTTTATTCTACCTAATAATATATATTTTCAAATTTATTTGAACTACAATACAATTTATCAATAATTTCGTTTAATTTTATCATTACGTGTCTAAATATGAGACACACGGAAATCATAAAATTATTGGATCCCCATTTTTATAACATGTAGCGGTTTCAAAAAAAATAAAATTATATATCGATACATAGATTTTTTTGGTTCGTATAACATGAATCCATTGAAATATACAAAACATGTACCAAATTTGTATAAATATATTTTCCATATCGACGATTTAACATATAATCTGTTATTGTGTATGTGTATGTGTAGGTTTTTGAGAGTATGTGCATGTGTGTCCTATAACTTTCATCTGTATCTCTTACTTTTTCTAGATGATTTATTGTAAATTATCAGCTATTTTGTTTATGGTGATTTATAATAAATTACCAGGTAACTTGCAATATCTTGGGCACACGTTCTTATATCTTCATCATTTGTGCATGATGTGGAAGGAGCATACGAATATCAACATTACTTAAATTAGTTTGAACCAATGTTCTCACGTATTTTGGGAGTTCGTTGATACATGCACCACCACCACTTTCTTTTCTTATCCATTCGGGCCAATCAAAAGTATTTTTAAGCAGCTTTTGTTCGTTTTATATAAAGATGAGTAAGAATGATTTACTATCTTCATCAGAGGGAAATTTCATATTTATATTGGAAGTCATCATTGAATTTGTTCGAGAAATGAACAGCCATGTGACTATCCTTCTCCCCAATGTATCCAAATACAACTGAATGAAATAATTTGTTAGCTAATTATTTTTATTGTTTTTATATTGTATTTGTTTATTAATGTGATATTCTGTTGTAACAATAAATGATAGGAAAAAATTATTATTATAATGACAATCTTGTAATTGTTTCATATTGCATTTATTCACGATTCATCCTAGATTTTCTTTTTATATTATTGAGTTGACTAAAGATAAATAGAAATGTGAAAGGTTTTAAATTATTTTATTCACAATGATAATGACAATATCCAGTATCAAAAACCGAGATATTAATGGCCCTTGAACTACACAAAAGTTTTGCCATTTTTGGAAAGTTCATTTTGACGGGAACTTTCCAAATGATGCACCTTTCTTTTCATAAATATAAATATTTTATCCATATATATATATATATATATATATATATATATATATATATATATTAAAGTTACCATTCCACTCTTTCTCTCTCTTATCTTCTCCATTCTGGTTGTATTTCTCTTTCTCTCTCATGCCTCCTCTGTATTTTCTCTATTATCATCACCATCTCATCTCTTTTAATTATGTTTAAACATTTTTCTCTCTTTAAACAAAAAAGTAGTAACTAAAACAAAAATAATAGTTCCGAAGTCAAGAAAACAAAAATATAAGAGGTTAGTAAAATAAAAATAATTTATGGAACAAGCCACTATGAAAATATAAGTTACAGAATCAAAAAAACAAAAATAATTTAATGCGGAGGTTAGAAAAATAAAATAATTTACGAAACAAAAGTTTAAAACAAATTCTTATAAAAAAATAAAAAATATGTTAGTAAAATAAAATATTTGATGGAACAAAAATAATAGTTACGGAGTCAATAAAACAAAAACAATATAAACCGAGGTTACTAAAATAATAAAAATAATTTATGGAACAAAAGTTTAAAAGAAATTCTTAAAAATAACCATGTAAAACAAAAATACATTAGTAAAATAAAAATATTTGATGGAACAAAAATAATAGTTACGAAGTCAATAAAATAAAAATAATTTAAAGTGAGGTTAGTAAAATTATAAAAATAATTTATGGAACAAAAGCTTGAAACAAATTCTTAAAAATAGCTATGTAAAACAAAAATACGTTAGTGAAATAAAAATATTTGATGAACAAAAATAATAGTTACATAGTCAATAAAACTAAACAATTTAAATTGAGGTTAGCAAAATAATAAAAATAATTTACGGAACAAAAGTTTTCCGTAAAACTAATTTTTTAAAAATAAAACAAAAAATATAATGGAAGTTAGTAAAATCAAAATAATTTACGAAACAAAAATAATAGTTAACGGTAAAAATAATTTCGTTATTTTGATTTTAGCTTATTTTCTTATCAGAAATTTATTTATTCATAAAATATAAATATCTAATATACAATAGAGCTCATACTCACACATGTGCAATTAACTAAAGCTATTTAGAGGTTGAGATTAAATTATCATAAAAAATTTAACGGTTGTGATTCATCCTTACATTCACATGTGTGAGAGTAGTTATCCACTTTTAACTCACTATTACAAAGTCACCCCCTACAATTAATATTGTGAGTAGTCATCCATTTTTCACCAGAACAATCACCCCTTATAAAACACCACTTTTACATTAATATATAATCTCACAATAGAGCTTAGTTGATTGACTGAGGCTATCTGACAGTAAGGATTGATTCCAGCCGCAAGATCAAACGGTCATGGGGCAGTAACATATAAAGCCTTACAAATAACCCCCCTTAACTATGGGTCAAGTTTAAAATCGCACTTTCTATTTGGACATTATCATTTCAATTGACGAAATCATATATACTGACACCGTGTCATAGATACGAGTACTATAAAGCTCATACTCACACATGTGCAATTGACTAAAGCTATTTAGAGGTTGAGATTAAATTATCTTAAAAAAATTAACGGTTGTGATTCACCCTCACATTCACATGTGTGAGAGTAGTTATCAACTTTTAACTCACTATTACAAAGTCATCCCCTACAATTAATATTATGAGTAGTCACCCCTTTTTCTCCTGAACAATCACCCCTTATAAAACATCACTTTTACATTAATATATATATATTACAATAGAGCTCATTCTCACACATGTACAATTGACTAAAACTATTTAGAGGTTGAGATTAAATCATCTTAAAAAAATTTAACGGTTGGGATTCACTCTCACATTCACACATGTGAAAGTAGTTATTCACTTTTAACTCTCTATTTTCTCTCACCCTATTACAAAGTCACCCCATATAATTAATATTATGAGCAGTCACACCCTGAGATTAATCTTCTAAACAATTACCTCTTATAAAACATCAATCCCTCAACCATCACTTGAAGCAATGTACTCTTAACTGTAACATTTTTTTTAAATCGCACCTTCTATTTAGGCACTGTCATTTCAATTGACGAAATCAAATATATTAGCACCGTGCCATAGGCACGAGCATGAAGATCTAGTAATTTAATAAAAGTAATCACTCAAAATGAATAACTTATTTGAGTTCAGATTCTATTTGCAGGGCGAAAAAAATTTAAGTTTGTTCGAAAACATTCATTCTACAGAGTTTTTGAATAGTATAAAGTGTTAGGGGTTGCCAGGTCATGAATTGACACTTAAAATTGGTGTTCCAGTAATGCTATTGAGAAACATTGACCATGCTGCATGGTTGTGCAATGGAACAAGACTAACCATCATAAATCTTGGGGGATCATATTGTTAAAACAAATTTTTTGAAAGGAAACAATGTTGGAGAAAATGTTTTTATCCCAAAATTATCATTAACTCCATCCGATGTAAGATTGTCTTTCATATTCTAGAGAAGACAATTACCATTATTGATATCATATGTAATAACAATTAACAAATGTCAAAGTCAATAATTGCACGTAGTCGTAAGTCTCTTTTTGAAGAAACTAAATATTGATAAGCGGTGAAAATGAAAAATCAACTAATAAGAGAAAAAATGTTGTGTATAGGGATTTTTTTTAGAATCTATAATGATTAGTGATACACTTATGTGTAATTGTTAATAAACCGATTCTTTTTAGTTTATCTTTTAAGATTTTTTTATCCTCTTTATTTGTTTATGTACAATTTAGTTTACATGCGTTTAACGCACGGGTTAAAAAATTAGTTTAATGATAATGACAATATTTAGTATCAAAAACCGAGATATTAATGGCTCTTGAACTAAACAAAAGTTTTGCCATTTTTGGAAAGTTGATTTTGGCAGGAACTTTCCAAATGATGCACATCTCTTTATATATATATATATATATATATATATATATATATATATATATATATATATATATATATATATATATATATAAGAAAATGTACATTATTAGGTAGAATAAAATGATAGATCTGCAAAATGTAGTTCAATTTTTATTTTTTCTCTAAATGATTAAAAAATCCACATCATTAAATAAGTTTTTAATAAAATTGTTAACTTGCCAACAAGTCTATGGCATGATGACTTTGTATCTTTCGTCACCAAATTTGCCAAAAGTGGTCACTTGCGTTGGATGAGTCTCTAAATTTTGGCTTGAGCTTTTTGGAAGCGAGATGTAGGGATTGTATAGGACTTTTAACTCGGGGTTATGAACTTAAAGATTTTGTAGAGTTTTATGGAATTCTATGAGAAAAAAAAGCGATAGAAGACACCACAGGAGTGAGTAAGTGCAAATGAGATGAACAAACTATGATTTGTTGTTGACCCTTGATGTTGTTTCGGGGGGTAAATTCAGGCCGATTCACTTTGATAAGTTTTCATCGCTACAGTATTCTATGTTTTTTTAATCAAAAAAGTCATTTTTGGGTGCTAAAAAAGACTACGATTCCCTTAATGAGTCTAAGGCGCACTACAGATCACTTACTCAAATGCATTGTGTTGCATCAATTTTTGCACTGCGATGCATCAATTTAGATTATATCAATTTTTGCAACATGATGCATTAATTTTATTACCTATTTCAATTCGGGAGAAATTCAGGTCAATCCCCTTTCAAAACTTTTCAACCTCTACAGTATCCTCTTTTTTTAGAATTGCAAAAAGGCACTTTTGGAGCGAAAAGACGAATATGCTATTATTGAAAGGAAAACATGCGCGCATCAGGCACGTAGTGCATCGCAAATCCAAAGCCGGTGCATGGAAATTCAAGAACACGTTGCATCGAGAATGAGGTGCATCGCAAATCAAATTCAGTGCATCGCAATTCAAGCACACATTGCATCAGGCATGCGGTGCATCACAAAACCAAACTCGGTGCATTGCAATTTAGGCAAGAAGTGCATTAGGCACGCGGTGCATCGCAAAACCAAAGTCGGTGCATTGCAATTTAGGTTGTGAAGAAATGAACTTGCTTCAAAGGGTGTGGATATGATGTGTCAACCAAATTTTTTTACGTTGTGGATAATAATGTCAATTTTTCGCGTTCTACTTGAGGGCGTGGATACATCATATTCATCATTTTTCCTTTAAAAAACTCTTTCTGTTGGTTGTTCTTTTTTATTTTTTATTTTTAATGTTTTTGTCAAATTTCATTTTAGTGTTCGGGATACATGTTACATATGATTGAGAGTGTTAATTACACACAGCCACATAAGATGCATAGTTGCATTAGTGATGCTCTAAGTGTCGTCTTTCATTTTTAAATTTAAAATATTTAGGACAATTTTCTAAAATACCCTTTGTGATTATGAAATGAAAAAATCTATAAGTCTTGTGATTTTAACACAGCTAAAAAATTAATTGAGGGCATTTACAAAAAATAATCAAAAGTAGATATTATTTTGTTCTAGGCAAAGAGTCAACGGTACTACTTTATAATGTTTCATTTAAAGAGTCAACTTTTTCAAAAATTATAATCATAATCTCCACAACATTTCAACTGCACCCTCCATATTTGATACTAATATATTAATTATGCTCAAGAATTATTGTGATTATAACCAAATTTAATGCTAATTATATATCTATTAATTATTAGACTTCTTAAAGATATATTTTTGGTGAAACAAAGTGAGTTCTTTCTTAAAAGGAGAAGTTGTTGGTTAGTCCCATTTCCCAAGTTTATAACCCCTGAAGTCCTTTTTTTTTCAACCACTAAAGTATATTTTTGTAAAATCATCTTAGATTGCCCGCATAAGAGAAATAACGACTGAAATTTGCAGAGATGAAGAGAAAGAGGTTAGGGAGGTCGGTGGATGAAGAACACTTTTGTGTTTCACCTTGAATTCGATTAATCCGTCACCACCTAACTTCCCACGCTTTTCTTCTTCATCTATTGATCGTCAGTTTAATTACCTGTGTCTTCTTCTTCTATCGATCTTCATTGTGTGTATGTGTGTTTGATTCAAAATAGATCATTTTATGTGTTGTGTTGCTATGTATGTAAACTATTCGAGTAAATGTCTTAATATAAATTTGTTCATTTTTGGACACCATTTTTCAATATGGATGCATCGAATTTTGAATCATGTTGTATAATAATTAATCAATCGTGATGCATCGATTTGGATTTGAGATGCAAGAAAGATGCATCAATCTGAAATCATTTATTGATTGTGTTCAGGAAAATATAAATTATGAAGGTTTGGTTCATTGTAATTTGTAGTGCGATGCATCTATATTTTGTAACACAATGCATTAACCGATTGCTCAACTTTTTGCATCATAAAATGGATTAGGTTATTGAAATTGATGCATCGCGATGTATAAAATTGGATTAGGTTATTAAATTTTATGCATCGTGATGCATAAATAGAATTAGATTATTAAAATTGATGTAACGCAATGCAAACTTGGATTAGGTAATTTTAGTTGATGTATCGCGGTGCATAAATTGATGCAGCGTGATGCATACTGAGTAAGTGATCAGTAGCGTGCCTTAGGTTCACTAAGAGTATTGTATTCTTTTCGCCTTCAAAGATGACTTTTTCTAGTTGAAAAGAAAGGTGATATAACCATGCCCCTTTTTCAACTTTTCCCATCTTGTACAATACCCAATATTTTTTTCAATCGGTAAAGGACATTTTTTGGGCCAAAGGACGAGAACACCTTTAATGAACCAAAAGCGCTCGCAAAAGCTTATGTTTAAATATTGTGATGCATAAAATCGTGCATCACAAATCCATTTTTTTTTTTTTGCATAAGTGCCTTTGACACAAACCCCATTATTTTCTTTGTTTTTTCCTTCTTGTGTTGGTTTTTGCTCTTGCATAAGCTGGAACTTGACATCTCCCTTTATGTGTCCAGTTCATTCAATTACACGATCATTAACATTGCTGCTGCTAGTCTACTTGGGTAGAGTTGTTTGAGAAAGAACTTGACGACCTTGTTACTAACTTGAAGGCTTTTATCAACGAGAAAGAACAGATGGAGAGCCAAAGCGGGAAATCCCCCCCCCCCATTTGCATCGATTTTCAATCGCGATGCATCGATTTGAAAATTGTGTTGCATCAATTTGGAAGTGATTCTGCTGATTCTCATTTGTATTTTAGGTTTGCATTTGCTCATACAATTACATTAAGTTCTATACTTAGTGACTAAATGTGTTGCATACCAATTAGCGTGACAATTTTGTATAGAATTTTGTCTTTAGATTTAGTTAGTTAGACTTCACAGCCTTCGTTAATCGTCACCAGCAGATTTTGACAACGCTCCTCCAGCAGACTTCACCAGCAGACCTTGTCTGCCTATGTACAGATGCATGACACGTCTGAAGATTAAATGGAAATCAATATGTCTAGCTCAGCATATCCAAAAAGATTATTAATTCAGATGTTTTAGAATATCTGTTTGAATTATATCTTCCAAAGTTGACTTCTAGATTTAAAGAAAAACCATCCCTATTTTTTCTGGATACGACGGACTTTTCCCATTCGATGATTACTAAACAAGGGACAGAGCAGATACACAGTCTGACACAAACTCTTGCAGGTCTGTAACTTCTATTAACTTCCACATGCTCCTTCATAGTACCTACTCCTCATCTCCTTACTTGATCAGTCCTCGATAAAGAGAATTCAACACAACAGCTCTTCGCATTTAATGCCTCCAACCTAATCGAGCTGTTACTCTCTTCACCTTCCCCAACGGTCTCAAGGATTCTCTCATTTATATACCGCCATTGAAGATTGAATAATTCAATGCTCTGAAACTACTTAACAACTTACAAGTTATTATTCTCAGTGCATTATTCAATAGATCTCAAACTGATCAACGAAGTCCTCAACAACAACAAGAAGACTACTCAATTATTGTCATTCTTTATCTTCTTTATTGTTGTATTTATTAATTGTTCTTTAGCACAGTAGAATATTCTGCTTCCCAGATATTCACTACCAACCACCAACACACAAGTCAAATATTTTGTACACGATCCATTAGAGATTTCTATAATAGAACTAGTGGAAAACATAGTGCACTTTTAAATCCAAGGTTGACTGCTTTGGGGGTGGATGTAGTACTTTTTACAGTACGAACTATCTCAAAATTCCTGTGTTCTTACTTCTTTCTTACTTACTGTTTGCTCCTTTAATCTGTTTTTTAGCTTACTTCTTTCAAGCATCCAACTTAGAGAATAACCAACTCTACTGGTAGTGCTTACCAGCAGACTTAGTCTATATTCCTTGTAACTCTTCCGCTGCTACAACCTTTTATATAGGTTGTTAGCATTTGCTAAAGGAATCTTTCTAAAAAAATTTAAAGTGTAACTAGGCTATTGAACCCCCTTCTAGTCTAGTATTGTGTCATTTCGACTAACAAATTCCAAAACGATACATCGTGATTCCAATCAATGCATCGAGATTTCAAATCGATGCATATGAATTTTAAATCAATGCATTGCGATTGAAAATCGAAGTTAGGAGATGGGGAGAGAGAGAGAAGGGGGACTGGCCGAATCAAAGGAGTAGATTCGGGTCGGTCGTTTTTTTCTTTTTGTTTAGTCCATCGCACAATTTCTAGCAGCACAAGAGTTTCATAGACTTGTGTTATCAAGTCATGAGACAGAAAATTGAAGATACTTTCTGCACAAATGCGACCAGCCAACCCAACCATATGGTAACACCTCGTTCGGAGTCTCAAATAAGACCCACTGTATCAGTATTGACAAAAAAGAAAGCACTTCGATTTGTTCAGCATAATGAGATTCAGAAGCACACACTTTTACACACTTTTTATATTCCCAGACCTTAACAATTGGCTAAAATGGGAAATGTCATAATATAGATTCTAGTAGTGTTGGCACTTAAATAAGATAAAGAGAGAGACGATGCATTATTCGAGGCTAATTGTGTAAAAGAGCTTACTTTTTTTTCCTTTCGGGGAAGGAAAGCTTTTAAATCCACTCAGTCTTGACTTAAATGAAATAAAACTCGACATCCCTTCTAAAGCCTTTGTCTTAGGATAATACTAGATCCATATTCTTGATGAAATAGAATGAGTCATAAATGCAAATCAATTCAATATTTAAGAAAACGAAAAAGAGGGAGAGTGAGAGGTTAGGTGAGAAATAAAGAAAACAAGAAGATGACATTGGACATTTTATGAACAATTTTATTAAATTTGATTTTAGTAATCACAAAAAAAAGGGACTAAAGAGGTTGAAGACCTTACAAAGTGAACCGGCCTGTAATTTATTATATTAAAATAGTGTAGGATACCACATTGTGTTTGTACGTTTGATTTAGCTCAATTTCTTCTTCTATCGATCTTCATTGTGTTTATGTGTTTGACTCAAAATAGATTCAGTTTATGTGTTATGTTGCTATGCATGTAAATTGTTCGTTAAATGCATGAATATAAATTTGTTCATTATTGGACACCCTTTTCATTCTGAATGCATCAATTTTGAATCACGTTGCATCATTTGTCAATTGTGGCGCTTCAATTTGAATTTGAGATGTATGAAAGACACATTAACTTGAAATCATTCGTTGATTGCGTTCAGGAAAAACAAACATTATAATTTGCAGCGTGATGCATGAATTGCATTACGTTATTAAAATTGATACAACAAGATGCATGAATTGGATTTGATTATTAAAATTGATACAACGCGATGTAAAATTCGATTATGTAATTTATATTAATGCATTGCGTTGCAAAAAAGATGCAACATGATGCATTGAATAAATGATCTTCATAGCACGTCTTCGATTCATTAAAAATATCGTAATCTTTTCATCCCAAAAATATTTTTATTTTAACCGATTAATTTTTTTTAAGAAAGTGATTATCCCAAATTTACCCCTAAAATTTGTAGATGAAGAAAAAATAAGTAAGTGGGCCTTACGTCTCTTTTGGGATTGAGAAGTCATGTTAACAAGCTGCCTTCGTAGGTCCAATCTTTTTTTGAATTTTTACAAATCCTTTTGAGCTTCCATTTTCTAGGAAATTGTGCAAAACCCCATAAAGTTTTCTAACCTCTTTTGCATGCATGGCAGCATCTTTTTGCAGGAAAATAGGTAGGGTTTTTGTCATGATCCCATAAGCCATTTTCTTCATCACTAAAAGGGAAAGGAGAAGACAATACTGAGGGGCATACAAACAATAAAGATTTCATCATTTCACTGTATAAGGACAATATTGTAATCTTAATTTCTTATGGTAGCTTTAGCTTCTTCGATTAGAAGAACTAGGAGTATACAAAATGTTGGCAGTGGAAATTGGCTACATATATATAAATGCAACATCCACCTCTTACATGGTGCCACGTGTTTACCAAAGTTGTAAGTTAACATGAATTACTAGAAATCCATGCCAAGGAATGGAAGGATTATGATAAAAATTTGTGTAAAACGGTTTTACGGATATGTTTTGTAAGATGAATCGTCTTTATCTGACCCACCAGGTATTGATAGGTTGAGTTGAGAGAGAGTGAGACTTCATTTTACGAATTAAGATCCAAACCTACTCAGAATCATATATTTTTCTTAGTCAAATAAAAATAATCATAGTATGTATCTGGTAAGAATAATCTATAAAACGAAGGTATCTATGTTAAATGAATTTAAAAAATTAGAAATTATTGCATCACTCCTTAACTTTTAAAAAATTAGAGTTTCATCCTTTAAATTTTATAATTAAAATATGTGTTATTTTTTACTCCCTCCGTCCCTAAATAATCGTGCCCCGCCTAGCACGCTTTAAGAAAAAGTAATTGACTTCGATTATTTATATTGGTTTAATGTGTAGTTTTTAATGTCCATGTATATGTGGCCCATAATTAAAAAGTAGAGTGAAAAAGTAAGGGTAAAGTGGTAAAAGTGATGTTATAAAAAGGTAAGTTTTAAAGTGGATAATTATTTTGGGACGGACGAAAAAAGAAAGGAGGACGATAATTTAGGGACGGAGGGAGTAATATTTAATGTGCCACTTTTGCATTTAAATGTGTCATTTTTAGTTCCTCAATGTGTAAATCATTATTTACAAGAACGTGTCACTTTTACCTTTAAATGTGTCATGTTAGCATTTAAATGTATCACTTTTGCATTTAAATTTGTCATTTTTAGTCTCTTAATGTGTAAGTCATTATGTATGAAAGTGTGTTACCTTGCATTTAAATGTGTCACTTTTACATTTAAATATGTCACGTTTGCATTTAAATGTATCACTTTCGTATTTAAATGTGTCACTTTTAGTATGTCAATGTGTAAGTCGTTATGTATGAAAGTGTGTCGCTTTAAATGCGTCACTTTGCATCTTTAACAAAAATTATAACTTTTCCCCTTAAAAGTGTCACTCTTGCCCTTAATTATGTCAATTTTTATCACAAAGTGTCACTTTGTATTAAAATTACGTAAATCAAAATTTTAAGTTGATTTAGAACTAAAATACAAAGTCTGTGCATTTAGGACTTCAAAAGCCAAGTTCCGAAAGATGGAGGACACCAGAGCAATTTTGGATGCCAAGTTCAATAATATGGTGGCACGCTCACTGCATGGCACGTCGCATCTTCAAGAAGCTAACACGCGAGTTGTTTTCGAGTGACCCACGCTCCTCTATTTAGATCTAGGTCATCTGCTCAATTTTCAGCCATTTTCTCTTGTCAATTCCACCTTTCTTGCAAGTAATCCCGCATGCTCTCTTAAATGTAATACTGGTGTTAAGAAATTTCATTTTTCTTTCAGCCCGGCCTTTACAGGCGCGCTTACAATGCTTTTACCAAATAATAATAATAATAATAATAATAATAATTCCGTTCCAAAATAATTATCCTTTTTGACCCGACACATCGTTTAAAAAAAATAATTGATTATATTATAAATATTGGCGTAATGTGGTTTCCATTAATACTCTTATTCATGTGACTATAATTAAAGTGTGCAGAAAAAGTTGTAAAGGGATGAAAATGTTTTTCTTAATTTTTTTTAAAGAAACAATTCTTTTGAAACTGACAAAAAAGAAAATAATGACAATTATTTGAGAACAAAGGTAGTATAAAAATGTAGGGTAACATAAAGTTACACTCTTTTCGTTGCTAGATTATTGTCATTTTTGATTTTTTAAAAATCAAACTGCCAATATTTTAGGATTTTGAAAATTAAAAAAATATACATCAGATTTTCATTTGAAAAAAAATAAGTTTGTTTTTTAAAAAAGTTAAACAACACAACAATTTAGAAACAAAGGGAGTACATACTAGAATATATATTGGATTAATAGCAACTTGATCCTTTGCCCTCAAAATTTGGCATGCTATTAGTTCTCCAGCTCAATTCCTTCATAACTTTCACATAATGACAACATTACCGTAGAATAGCTCTTGGCTTAGTCCAACCCCCCCCAATTCCTCTCTTCCTCCGGCCACCATAGTCAATACCCAAAACCAACTACCAAACTCCCCTCCATTTTCTCCAAATCATGGCAAGCTTCCACCCCAAACTCTCACCACCACAATACAACTATACACCTCTCATTTGGTTCAGCCAAGTAGTCAACAGGTCCAACACCCAAACCCGGTTTTGGAGGGATTCAACATGTCCGACGGAACAGGACCTCCAATGTAAAAAGACCCAATTTTAAAGTTGTATGCTAATTTTTATTATATATAAAATAAATAACGTATTTGAAGTACACAAATTTTGCTCCAGCTCGATGGATTAGTAGTGATAATGAAGTAGATATCTTTGGTTCAAGTCTC
>JABEVN020002541.1:0-21114 GCA_013146195.2 Codonopsis lanceolata
ACAACCCAACTTGGCTTCAACATAGCAGCAGCAGCAACTGAAGCAGCGACCCAGAACGCTTGGCAAACTGTAGCTTGGCAACAGCCAGCAGCGGCAACTTAGCAGCGGGTTAAACAGCAGCAGCAACCAGCGTGGCGTGGCTTAACCAGCAGCAACGTGAAGTAGCAACATAACACAACATGGCGTGGCTTAACGCAAGCAACTTGGCAAGGCAACTTAACTTCAGCTTAACGTAACATAACTTGAGCAGCTTAGTAAGCATTAACTTAGCAAACTTAGCTTAACATAACATAACATAACATAGCAACTTAACATGGCGTAACATAAACAACAGCTTAACTTAGCGTAACAACTTGACTTAGTGACATGGCAACTGGCGTGGCGTGGCAACCAGCAACAACTCAACAGCAAGCGGCAAGCAACGGCATAAACTTAACAACATGGCAACCTGGCAACTTGGCGGACAGCGACAGCCCGACAGCTTGGCAAGTGTAATGGCAACAGCAGCGAGCAGCAGCAGCAGCAGCCAGCGGTAACTTAACCAGCAACAGCATAAACTTAATAGCGTGGCGTGAAGTAAAGCAATAACGTAACATAGCAACATAACATAACAACGAAGCAACTTAGCAACAGCAACTTCGGCAGTTCTTAGCGTAACTTGGCGGCTTAACTTAAGCTTGGCTTAACTAGCTTAACAGCCAAACAGCGTAACCAGCAGCAGCAACAGCAGCGTGGCAACCCAGCAATGTAGCGTGACAACAGCTGACAACGTGACAACGCCAACAGCATGGCAACTTGGCGTGGCGTGGCAACGGCAGTATGGCGTGGCAGCAACTTAACATAACAGCAACTTAACCGTGGCTTAACCAACTAAACTTAACTGGCGTAACTTAAGCTTAGCGTGGCAACTAACTGAAACTTGGCAGCGTGGCTTAGCATTGGCGTGGCAACCAGCAGCGAAGCAGCAGCGTGGCGTGGCAACTGCAAGCGTGGCTTAAGCAGCAAGCTTTTGCTTGGCAAGCGTGGCAATGGCTTAACTTAGCAACTTGAGCAGCGTAAGGCGTGGCAACCCAACAGTAATGGCTTGGCAACCAACGTGGCTTAAGCAATGCTTGGCAACTTAGCCAACGTAACTTAACTTAACGTAAGCAACAGCAATGGCGTGGCAACCAATGTAGCGTGGCAACAACGTAACGTAAGCAATGTGGCAATGTAACTAGCAACTTAACCAGCAGCAACTCAACAACAGCGTGTCTTGGCAACAGCAACACGTGCACCAGCAGCACCGTAATGGCAATAAACGTAACAGCGCAGCTTAGCGTGGCGTGAACCAACGTAGCAACTTAACCCGGCTAACAACAGCAACTTAACTTAGCAACAAACATTAACCTAACTTAAGCGTAGCATGCACTTAACCGGCGTGGCAACCAGCAAGCTTAGCAACAACGTGGCAATGTAACTTAACAGCGTATAGCGTAACTTAACCAGCAACGTAACAACTTAACTTAGCAACAATTTAACTAAACTTAACTTAACAGCAACTTAACGTGGCGTAACTTAACTTAACTTAACATAACGTAACTTAAAGATGAAAGCTATAAATTGAAAATATAAATTTAAAAAAAAATCAAATAAAAATGTTTTATCTATTTGATAAATTAAATTCACAATAAATAAAGACAACAAGATTGTGAAAGACTAAATAATATTATTTAACTAAATTAACTAAATTAAATTGGATTTGATAATTTAATAATATTATATTATGCATTACGCACACACTTTTTTTATTAAATTAAATTAAAGATAAAAGCTATAAATTGAGAAATATAAATTAAGAAAAAAAATCAAATAAAACTGTTTTATCTATTTAATAAATTAAATCCAAGATAAACAAAGACAACAAGATTGTGAAAGACTAAATAATAATATTTAACTAAATTAACTAAATTAAATTGTATTTGATAATTTAATAATATTATATTATGCATTACGCACACACACTTTTTTTTTATTAAATTAAATTAAAGATAAAAGCTATAAATTGAAAATATAAATTAACAAAAAAAATCAAATAAAACCGTTTTATCTATTTAATAAATTAAATTCAAGATAAACAAAGACAACAAGATTGTGAAAGACTAAATAATATTATTTAACTAAATTAACTAAATTAAATTGTATTTGATAATTTAATAATATTATATTATGCATTACGCACACACACTTTTTTTTATTAAATTAAATTAAAGATAAAAGCTATAAATTGAAAATATAAATTAAGAAAAAAAATCAAATAAAACCGTTTTATCTATTTAATAAATTAAATTCAAGATAAACAAAGACAATGTAAATTGTATTGTATTTATAAACCCACAACTAAAACACACAAAAACCTAGGTATAAATACAACTCTGAACCCTAATCTCAAACACTCTTTCTAATTGGAAAACACCTCAATTTGTTCACGACAATGCATCAAATCGTTTAAAATTAATGTGAATATTTTAATTTTTGTAATTATATTGATGTTAATCATTTTAATGAATGATATTATATTATTAAATAATGTTTTGAAATATTTGAGATTTTTTATTTAAAGAGTCCAATTAAAAAATTAAGATATAAAAGTGTCATTTTATTACTAATAAACTACTAAAGTTGTCATTTTCTTTAAAAAAATCACTTTCAAACGAAGACTATTTAGCCAAAACAAAGAAAGTATTTAAAATTATAAAAATATAATTTCAAATCAATTTATAATCATGTTCCCGAAAAATTAAAACTCCCTCCACCGCCAACCCCAAAATTCCCGAAAAAATCATATTACCGCCCAATTTTCCCTCCTCCTTGACATAATCCATTAATACTCAATCACCCCTTTCTTTCTCAAACCCGACACCTCTCCATCCCTTCATCATTAACCTCCATCCATTTCCTCCTGACCATCAATCGGTCCAACCCCGCCGTCGCATCCGTGGCCAGTCTTCAAACCGCCACGAATCCCTATTCTCATCGTAATCCTCCACATCACAAGCTCCAGGACCTCTCCTTCTTCTCGAGGCGAATGAACCCCTTCATCTATGCCTCCGTTCAAACCATAATCTCACTTAATCGGTAGGATCCTCCTTCTTCTCAAGAATCTCACCCATCCCTCTTCATCTCTTCTTCACCGGCGAATCCATCTCCACCCACAATCCATCCGTTCTCCCATATCGCGCCTCGACATCGGTCCTAGCCGCCGGCTCCCTTCTTTTTGTCTCCATTGATCGTCTCCCGATCCGTGCGGTTCGGCTCAGTCTCTCTCTCTCTAACTGTAAGTTCCTTGTACAAATTTGATTTTTGACACACACACAGAGACACTTTGTAGGTTCCTTGTATATGCTCGAAGATGAAGCTTTTCACGAAACGTTTGACTTGGGGGTCTTAGGAAATGTGCTCCTTTGTTACATAGTCCTATATCGTTCTTATTATGCAGTTTGGTTTATGTTCAACATCTCTGTAGGCATTTATTTCTAGTTTCAACTTCTTGCAAATTACTCGTGAATCACTAAATGCTTGATATCTTTCTCTTAATAAGTAACCTTCGAAACTATGATTGAAGTGGGTTAAATGGAAGTAAGTCTCTCTGTTGAGATTTCTATTTTCTACAAAAGACATATTTAGATTTTTTGTACTAGGGTTGAAAGATCTGGTTGTCGAGAGAATAGTAGTATACTTTTGCTTTTGCTATCCCTTTAATGTTGATTGTGGGGAAATTGTGAGTCTCATGACAAAACTTAAAACGAGAGAATATGAAGTAGTCAACAAAACCAAATGAATAACTAAGTTAATTATATATTGCATACATGTAAGAACAACCACACACTCTTTGAAATTGGAATGTGATGCTAAAACCTTCGAGTTACATTTTTTCTTGTTATGTCAGGTGGATGATTACTTAAAGGAACTTCCAATTAAGGCACTTCCAGGGATTGGCCGCGCTTTAGAGGAGAAGTTGAAGAAGAAAGAAGTTAAAACATGTGGACAGCTGCGTATTATTTCCAAGGTTTTCTTTTTCAATTTGAGACTGCTTTCTTTACGTGAAAAGATTGAGTAATTGTCTTTGTGCTCAAAAATGGCCTTGTGCATTGTGATTGCTCCTCGGATTGTACTTCACTTCCTTATTTGTATGTGTGGATTGTGGAATATTTTCTTAAGCTTAGTTGATCTTTGATCTGGAACTATGCCATCCTTTCCTCTTTTTGGATTGTGCTTATTTGCACCATTTATCTGGGAAATTTGATCTATTGGTTTATCATTAATTATGGGACGATCTTTGGTTTACTAATGTGTTGAAAACTCAAAGTAGTAATCATTGATAGTATTGTTATAACCTTTTCTTTCTATAAGAGCCTTAAACGGTGGTGGAGTCCTTAAGGGGTCTTTGGGGGCACATTCACCTATTGAGATTCATATATATATATATATATATATATATATATATATATATATATATATATATATATATATTGCCAAGGAGTTTTTATGAAACTTCTTACGAAATTAAGGAATAGTATGTGTTGTGCCCCCATTAAAAATATGAATGATTGTGGTAATTGAAGGTTAACAAAATTTTGATGTATTTTTTGAAGTAACTATAAAAGTCACTATGTTTTCATGGTATTGATTTAGGGATTCTTGCTAACAAAGTGCCTTCATCCAACTTATGTTTTTCCCAACTTATGTTTTTTTTTCTTTTCCTTTCACAGGCTTCGCCAATCTCTCACTACAGGTTAGAGTTCACTCTACCATTTAAGTTTGATTTTAGGTATCTTGGACAATTTAATGTTTAGTAAGTTGCATTCCTAGAAGTTGGTAGCAAGTTATCTGGTTATTATTCTTTCATGATTAGCAAATAATTTTTGAAGCACTAGCATTTTGAAGCACTAGCTACATTATTTTTTGGTGGTCAAGTTTTCAAATGTGAATACACAATAATTGAACTATGTTGTTTATCTGTTTTTTTTGATTGAGTTATTTGTAAAGTTGGTGAGTGCAAATTATGTCTGGACCTTAATATTTATTTGTAAAGTTGGTTAAGTGTTTTTATTTGATTTTTTGATTATTTTAGAATATTTTATATACTGATTTTCTTGTTTATTTGATTTGATTAGTTTAGAGGAGATTCTCAATTTTTATTATGATTAGTAGGTTCTAAAAAACATATGTGAAGAATCAACAAATAATGGATGAATGTGACAGATGATTGGTCCCCATCTTGTGGAAATTAAGGGAAAACAACAAATTAAGTGATTGATTTATTTGACTGAAGATTAAAAAAAATTGACAAATTTCTCTTAATTTAATATTCGAATTAATGTCTCTTTGATTATTGTCTCACTTCAGTTGTGTGATTTGGTATTGAATATTATACTTTTGGGCGGATTATTCATAGATGCTTATTCTCTCTTGTCTATTTTATTTCATTTTTATTTCTTTAACAATTTTGAAGTATATTATTAATTTAAAATCACATGCAAGTAGGAGACAATGTGAAATTAATTATTTATGTTCAAGTTTTATGAACTAAACAGTGCATACTCTTTTTTTTTGATAAGTAAAGTATTATATACCAAAGCGTCTAAACAGGATACGCGTCTTTTTTTTAGAAGCACGATTGGCTGAGGAGCAACGGTTAGCTATGGAATATCGGGAACAAAACGAGCGACGATATGCATATCTTATGGCGACAGTGCAAAGCATGGCACAACACATGCCGCATGGGTATTCCAACACACCTTCCAGTAGTACCGGGTCCCCATTTCCCATAAATTCCTTCCAAGATCAGCCCCCCCTCCCCCATTTTGATTATTGGTAGTGTTTGAAGTTAATTGAAACATTGATATTGTTTGATTTTGTATGTATATATTTGGTACTTTGATGTTAATAACATTTAGAGTTTGATGTATTTAAATTGGTTTTATATTATTGTTTAGTTTGTATGTTTAGTTTTGTATTAATTGTTATATTATCAGGTACAAAAATTTATAATAATAGTATTTTTGGGGGGTTTTTTTTTAATTTTTTTTTGCATTATTAGCGACGGAATTTTCCGTCGTTGAAATTCAAATTTAATTAATTTATAAACGCCTTTAGCGACGGAAATTTCCGTCGCTGAAATTCAAATTTAATTAATTTTTCAAAGCCTTTAGCGACGGAATTTTCCGTCGCAGAAATTCAATTTTAATTAATTTATAAATGCCTTTAGCGACGGAATTTTCCGTCGCTGAAATTCAATTTTAATTAATTTTTAAAAGCCTTTAGCGACGGAATTTTCCGTCGCTGAAATTCAAATTTAATTAATTTTTAAACTCCTTTAGCGACGGAATTTTCCGTCGCTGAAATTCAATTTTAATTAATTTTTAAAAGCCTTTAGCGACGGAATTTTCCGTCGCTGAAATTCAATTTTAATTAATTTTTAAAAGCCTTTAGCGACGGAAATTTCCGTCCCTAAAGGCTGCCTTTAGTGACGGAAATCGGTCCGTCAGACATCAGCGACGAAGGATTAGCGACGGAAAAATTCCGTCGCTGGGGGCCATTAGCGACGAAATTTTGCCTTTAGCGACGGAAAATTCCGTCACTAAAGGTAATTTTTCTAGTAGTGGGGTGCCCCGGAAAATTCTCCCGCGCCCCGCGCTCCCTTTTTTAGGGGAACACGGCATGCGGAAGGACACCACGCTTTCCATTCCACCCTCCCTTGTTTAGGCGAAGACGAAATTAAAAATGCGGAAAAGGTGATGTCAAAAAGCATGTTGAATACGCCTCGGTCACCGAGTGAGTTTTGGTCCATTATGAGAGCTTTAGATTTCTCCGTATCTCACCCTCCCTTGTTTAGGGGAAAATAAGATACAAAAAATGCATCACCCTTTTCATTCCCATCGTCCATTGTTTAGCGAAAAACAGAAAAATGCAAAAAAAAGATGTTGCGAAAGCGCGTTGGAACACGCCCTGCCTCACTATGGACTTTTCGAAAATTGCCTTAGGTCATTATGAGTGTCTGGGATTTCTCCGTATCTCACCCTCCCTTGTTTAGGGGAAGACAAGGCACAAAAAATGCATCACTCTTTTCATTCCCATCGTCCCTTGTTTAAGGGAAAACAGAAAAGTGCAAAAAAAGATGTTGCGAGCCTCACCATTACCTTAGGTTTATTTTGGATCGCTATGAGTGCTTTGGGCTCCACGTATCTCATCCTCCCATGTTTAGGGGAAAACAAGATGCAGGAAATGCATCACCCTTTTATTCTCATCTTTCCTTGTTTAGGGGAAAACGAAAAAGTATAAGAAAGGATGTTGCGGGCCTCACTGTGATCCAAAATGTTTTAACAGAGTCGTCATCTTTATTTTAAGGAGAAACAAAGAAAAACCGAAAATAAACCAGAGTTTGTAGAAAAAGGGTTCGGAGGCTAAGTTACGAGTTGGGAAGGTGCTAGGCACCCAACTCGCCCTTTCGGTCTCAAAACATTTTTTGGCTAAAATATGTTTTTTGTTATATTTATCTAGCAAATGAAATAAAGCATTAAAAATAAAACAGATATATCTGTATTTACATTATTTACGGACTTGCAGTTGTCTCATTCCAGTAATTACAAATATATTTTAAAATATTTGACCATAATAATGGCTCTTTTTAATGCTATTTTCTACATAGATCAGAGCAGCATAACAACTTATATTTTTTTACATT
This sequence comes from Codonopsis lanceolata, assembly GCA_013146195.2. Taxonomy (NCBI): domain Eukaryota; kingdom Viridiplantae; phylum Streptophyta; class Magnoliopsida; order Asterales; family Campanulaceae; genus Codonopsis; species Codonopsis lanceolata. The sequence goes on from JABEVN020002541.1 coordinate 7,727, forward strand.
GGGCCGGATGAAAATAACACTTTTATAATAAAAACCCTTAAAGGCTCACCTTTAAGAGCGTGGGTGTACTCGCTCTGTCCTTCCGAGAGAGGGAGCCTTTTTGTTGCTGCTGCTGCGGTTCGGGTAAAATAATTGCTTCCGAAAGTTGCTTCTGGGCACCGTCAAACAGGCGGAGCAACTGCTTGATTTTTTGCTGTTGTTTGCTTGCTGCTGGTGGAAATCGGGCAGAGCAACTACTTGTTTCTGACGGATTTGGCCTTCAAATTCGGGCAGAGCAACTGTTCTTTTTGGGATTTTTGGCCTAAGGCTCACTTTGACCTGTTGGTTTTGTGTTTGGGGGAGATTTGGCAGAGTTTCGAGGCTTATAGGAGGAGGGGAACTCTCAGCGCTCTCACTGCGTAAACTTTCAGCGGTGTGTTACTGCGTATTTGGTGTGTGAATTCCTGAAGCCCAAGCCTTCTATTTATAGGCCGAAGGAGGGATTCCTTCGTCATTAAGATTTTCTTTCTAAGCTTCATCGGCTTGTACCGCACGTTTGAGAGATTGTACCGAAAGTAAAGTGCTACAGTGCACTAGCACTATTTGGGCGTCGCCTACATTGGAAGTAGGCGCGGCGCCAAGAGGCAATAGGAGCGGCGCCAGGCACTTTTTTTATTTCACTTTTTGACGCTTTGGTCCCCTGCAATCCACTGTTTATGCATCATTCTTTTCTTTTGCATCTTTTGCATTTTAAACCCTGTAACTTGACATCCGTTAGTCCTTTTAACAGTTCTTGATATTTCATGTCATGTTACATACCAGGGGTACAAAATTGGGGTGTTTACAGAGCACCTCAATGATGGAGTTTACGGGTAACCCGCAGCTTACTGAGTAAACTAACATCGTTGATAAGAATTAGACTCCCAATTTCGTGCAATTATAATGGGGAGATATACAAATACGGTAGTTTAGAGATGCAACAGTTTATAATGCATTAGCTCCAAATCTCACAGACCCTAGACATATTTAGTCGGTTATAGCAGGTTATCGTAGTTTTTAAGAAGATATGCAATTTGAGTGCTTTGATGGTCGGACCTACCGAAGTAGGCTGCCTACATATCCCTTAATAAAAGGAATCAGACCAAACGTAGTTTGGCCCGATGCAACCAAACAACAGTCATACTGGTGGGATAGATGATGTGCCATCGTTGACGATATGCCATCGTCGGCATGCTGCTTTGTATGCCCTCGTCAGCGATATGCCCTTATTGGCATGCTGCTCTATGCGCCCTCATCGGCGATATCCCATCATCGACATGCTGCTCTATGCCATCATCGGCATGCTTCTATATGCGCCCTCATCGGCGATATGCCATCATCGGCATGCTGCTCTATGCGCCCTCGTCGGTGATATGCCATCATCGGCATGCTGCTCTATGCGCCCTCATCGGCGATATGCCATCATCTTCATTCTGCTCTATGCGCCCTCATCGGCGATATGCCATCATCGGCATGCTGTTCTATGCGCTCTCATCGGTGATATGCCATCATCGGCATGATGCTCTATGCGCCCTCATCGGCGATATTTTTGATGTGCCATCTTCGGCATGCTGCTATATGTGCTCTCATTGGTGATATGCCATCATCGACATGCTGCTCTATGCGCCCTCATCGGTGATATGCCATCATCGGCATGCTGCTATATACGCCCTCATCGGCGATATGCCATCATCGACATGTTGCTCCATGCGCCCTCATCGGCGATATGCCATCATCGGCATTCTGCTCTATGTGCCCTCATCGGCAATATGCCATCATCGGCATGCTACTCTATTGTGCCCTCATCGACGATATGCCATCATCGGCATGCTGCTCTATGCGCCCTCATCGGTGATATGCCATCATCGGCATGCTGCTATATGCGCCCTCATCGGCGATATTTTTTATGTGCCATCTTCGGCATTTTTTGATTTATGTGCCATCGTCGACGTGTTTTGATGATGCTATTGAGGTTCTATGAGAAGAGGTCCTTGGCGAGATGATGGACGGACGTAGGACCCATGTGGGATGACGGAGTTGCTAGCAGTGCTTCGACTTGCCTTAGGCGAGAACTATTATGTTTGAGCTGCAGGATGCATAAGATGCATCTTTTCTATTGGTAATAACATAAAAATTCCTTTATCTAATGACTTTTATAACCAATACTCATTTCTAAATAATATAGGATACATCTTTTTGTAATCAATGTGAGATATATTATCTAAAAACTTTGAAACTAATATCATTTTTCTAACTAATGTAAAATACTTATATTCTATCACTAATAATGGTAGACTTTTAAAACCAACATCATTCTCTAACCAATGTAGGATACATCTCCCCATTTGATAATAATAGTAGAAGTCTTTTATCTTAAAAAAATTAAAATCACCATTTTTTTTCTAAACACTGTGGGATACATTTCTTCTCTTCTATTGATGATAAAAGTAGAAGTCTTTTATCTAAATGTTTTTAAAACAAATATCAATTTTTAACCAATGTATGATACATCTCTTTTATTGGTAATAGTAATATTTTAAAATCAATATTACTTTATAACCAATGTAGGATATATCTCTTCTATTGGTAATAATAGTAAAAGTATTTTATATAAAATTAAAATCTATATTGTAAAAGAGCTCAGGGGCTAACTGGTGGTCCAAATCGAATTGTATCAAACATAACTGATGGTCTAGATTGATTAGTAAATATGTGAATTAGATATAAACCCCTCAGTTATAAGTTATATTTGAATTACCCCATCTACAACCAATAAATATGTAATAACCCCTCAGTTATGTTTTTTTTTAATTTATCCTCTTCACAACCAATTACAGTTACATGAATGCTTTCCTCTAACACATTTTTTAACTACATAATCCCGTTTGAGTTGACGATGTGGTTATTTATAATTTATCCCAAGCATCCACTAAGTTGTTTTGATGAGATCTTTGTTTGTAAGTTTTGTAATAAATATTTGCAATTTTAAATATTTTTATTTTATTATTAATATTTAGTTTGTAGTTTCTTATATAATTGTAAGTTTTATTTCTTTAATTTTTGGGAAGTCGTCTTTTTTTTTTGTAGTGTACATTGATCCGGACCCTACAAAATCTTAAGCATATACTAATTTATTCGTATCATAATCGCTTCATACATTGATCACATCTATACTGATACCGTTTCATAGACACGGGCATGAAATCTAGTAAACAAATGTGGGATACATATCTTCTATTTGTAATAATAGTAGAATACTTTGTAACCAATGTGAGGCACATGCATCTATTCAATTTATAATAAGAAATCTTTAATCTAAAGACTTTTTAAACCAATATTTCTTTTTAAACAATGTAAAGTACATATCTTTTATTGTTAATAAGAGTAGATGTCTTTAATATAAAACTTTTAAAACTAACATATATTTCTAAACAATTTAAGATACATCTCTTCTATAGTGATAAAAGTAGAAGTCTTTATCAAAAGACTTTCAAAACTAACATCAATTTATAACAAATGTAAGATATATATTTTCTATTGGTAATATTTAGTAGAGATGTATTTCATATTTGTTATATATTGATTTTGGTTTTAAAAGTCATTAGATTAAAAATAGCACCTTTTACTACCAACAAAATCTCACATTGCTTTGATAATAATGTTAGTTGTAATTATATATATATATAGACTTCTACTAATTAACAATAGAAGAGATTAATAGTATAAATTATTATTTTATTATTATATTAGTTATTAATTATTAAGAAGTATTATTAATAGGTAATGGTTGAGAAACAAATATTCACACATGAATGTTTGAGAATAAAAATTTATTTAAAAGAGGGTAAGGTGACACAACTATATATATATTGGTCTGTTTGATTTGGCTTATGAGAATGTGCTTACTTATGACTTACCGTAAGTTGTTTTTGAAACTTTTAATATGACTTATTGTAAAATAAGTCATAAGTCTTGTACTAAACACTTAAAGCATATTAGGCCATAAGTTGTAAGCACCAAGCCATGTGCTTATTTCTAATTTTAAAAAACATGTAAGCCATTTTCGTCATAATAATAATAATAAAAGTAATAATTAATAAGAATGATAATACTAATAAAAGTAATAATATTTATAAAAGGAATAATAATGAATAATGATAAGAGTAATAGTAGTACTAGTACTAGTATTAATAATAATAGTAATAATAATATTTCTAACAATAAAATTAATATTAATAATATTATAGTAAAAGTAAAAGTAATACTAATAATAATAGTAATATTAATAAAATAATACTCCCTCCGTCCCTAATTTATTGTCATGGTTGACCTGGCACACAGATTAAGAAAAAACAATTGACTTGATTATTTATATTGATTTAATGTGTAGTTTCCTTTAAAGCCCATGTGTATGTGGCCCATAATTAAAGTAAGGTGAAAAAGTAAGGGTAAAGTGGTAAAAATGATGCTCTAAAAAGTAAATTTCAAAGTGGACAATTATTTTGGGACGGACGAAAAAGGAAAGGATGACGATAATTTAGGGACGGAGGAGTAATAATGATAATAGTAATAATGATAATGATAATAAAAATAATAATAATGATGCGTCCAAAATCTTCTGGATGCACTGGATCGGTCCAATCAAGATACCTGGCTTTCAACGTATCTAATACTCTCCAAAGCCCAAATCTGCAATAAGATCAATCAACCGTGAACTAGGCAGGAGCATTCCCTGCAAAAGCCCTCCGGCGTAAGAATTAGCACAAGAAAGCTAATGAGAATGTATTTTAGCAGAGTTTCAGCTAGAGAGTAGAATTTGCATACCTTTCCCCTTCATTTTCCGGGGCTTTTATAGTTGCCGGAGGGTGTAACTGCTCATAACCGCCCACTAATGATTGTGGCATTCATGGCGGACATATTAACTGCCCCATTAACTCCCCCATTGATCACAACGGTCTCAATGGAGATTTTCCCGGACGTAATCGTCCTCAACTTTGATAATAGCTCTGAAACTAGCGAGCATAACAACTCATGCCCACAACATAGTTTTCCCTGCTGGTTTAGCCCCCAGCTCGCTAACCTCTTGCTCGGTGAAGATCAAGACCATGCTCGCTTGCCCGAATAGTGTCCATAGGCCTAGCACGTGACCTATGACTTGGGCCCGCTGGGCCAGGTAATTCAGTAGCCCCCTACTCCTTGTCCATCGAGTATTCATGCTCGAAGCGAGAGGAACTCAAAATTCAAAAAATATCTCCCAGAGTAATTGAATTCTTCAATATATGAATTAAATCATCTTCGAGCAAAAAAATCTTGAATCAATCGGTTACCCAAAAAGGTATTTAGGGAAATGTACCCAAAAAACCAAGCCGTCAGCCGCCACTTTTTGAAGAGACAGGCCCGTTTTTCAACAAGGCATTAAATGCCGCCTCGTAGAAAGAGCCTCGTTACGTGAGCCCCAATGATGAGTACCCATCAACCGGCGGCTTCACCGGGTACAAAAGGCGGAATACCTCCCTCATTACAGACTTTACCACTCCGAAAACTTACAAAGCTTTAAAAAAAACTGATTTTTGCGTCTGCAACTCCAATTCCAATCCAGTGCGAAGATTCAATCTTCAACCACTCTCCCAGATTCAATACCGGCATCCCTCAACAAATAAACAGGTACTCTTACGCTTTCATCTCTATTTCTTCATCACATCTTTATCTTTTCTATCTTGAGTTAGGGTTCTTGCACCATTCAACCCTTTAAACCCCTAGCAAACTGTTCAATCACGCAAATTTCACAGCTCCGTTCTTTTTCAAACCATCTTGCCTCGTTTTCTACCCATCAGCCAGTTCAGACCAAACCAAAGGAATCGAGGAAAGTTTAATCAGTGCCCTGTTCACCGATCCCTCAGCCGGCTATCACCTTAGGATTCGATTTACTTTATATTTGTCCGACCATCCAAACAAGGTTTAACATTTGCTCCTCGATTCCTTTTTCCCTGTAGGATGTCTAGCGAAGATACCCAATCAGACGTTGAAGGAAGAGGCTATGACCATGGCGCACCAGAAGAAAATCCCCCGCCTTCAAGCTCGAGCTCAGAAGAAAGCGAGCAAGAGGAAATCTCTCTAATTCCTCGCAGACGAAAATCCCAACGGACATCTGAGCAGGGAGCGAGCAGCAGCCATCAGAATCCCTCTGAAAGTGACCAAGCAGGAAGACTTCCTAGCACAAGCAGTCATCAACCCAAGCTGAACCCTAGTTCTTCTACCCGCGTTGCTCCATATATCCCTCCCCCAGTTAAATGGGACGACCTGACTTCTGAAAGTGAAGTCAGTGCTTGGTTCTATTCGCTAGGAATAAATCCCAAACACTACCGAGTCCGAGCTTTCGACCTCGACATAGATAAGAAGGGTCACAACTTTCAGGGTGACAACATGGTTTTTTATTTCGATTTCTTCTTGGTCGGGCTCCGCCTTCCTCTCGACCCTTTCGTTGTAGAATTCCTGAACGAGTCCAACACCCTACCATGTGACCTGACCCTAACAACCATAAGATTCTTGATGTCTTTCACAGAAGCCTGTAGGTTGCTCGGATTCGAGCCCGACATGACCTTATTCCGAAAATTCTTTCTTTTCTCTCTGGATAAAAAATCTGGGCGTATCACCGGGCGATCCAACCCGAATTATTTCAAACTTCTTAATGAAGGCCCAAACAAAGTTGATGGGTGGGACTCGAAAGCTCTGCTCGTCGAATCAAGCATTGGCTGGCCTTTCGCCCCTTACCTTACCGACTACGGGCTTCCTGAACATGACAAGAACGCCTACCGAGCTAGAGAACCCAAAATAGCGAGAGCTTTCAGAACTTTGCTTGGAGTGAAGGAAGGACGAGATGGGCGTGCCGATCAGGATTTCGTACTCGACTGGCGAGCTCTCACTTCGGATTTAACCCTTCTCCGACAAGTTAGGATCCTCGACTTACCCTTGGATGGAGTTGCACCCCGTATTACAATCGATCCCGAGCTTCCCCATCCTTATTGGGGTACATGCCATGGCAAAAACTTTCCCAGTGAATGCCATGAGTGTGCCCGCACTGGAACTCACTGCAGACCTCCTTTTTCTCTTACTGGTCTACACTTTGAACTATATATCACACTTGCAAACTTTTGTTTTTTCCACATTTTTAATGCTCGTTTTAACTTCTGCAGATATGAAGCAATTAACAGACGTTAACAAATTCCTCCAGGCCGCCAAGAAAAGCTCAAACAAACGAAGCAAACACCTCTCCAACCAGCCTGCCACCAATCTTCCAACTGTCCCCACTAGCACTACCAGTCGTGGTACTAAACGCCACCAACCTGAACCTAGCCCGCCTACAACAACTGTCACACCAACCCCCATTGCTCAAAAGGTCGAAACCACCCCTTCTCCTGTCATCATCATCGAACCAAGTGAAAGCCCGAGGAGAAACAGGCGCCGAGCAGACAAGGTTGTACTCGAGGAAGCCACTCCCATTAAACCATCATGGCAAAAGGAAAATTTCCTTATGCCTGATGACCGGGATAAAGCAGCATCCCTCATTGTCGAACTTGCAAACGTACCTGACCTTGAAAACATAAACATTTACAAACGAAGCGGATTTCAAGCCACCAGTGGTCTTGGGTTAATGAAGCGGCTTCATCATGGTGGTGTTCAGAAAAAGAGCAGCGACCAAGCGAGCTTAGTCTTGGTTGGAGAAGTGGGAATGTGCATGACTGAGGTAAAACATGTCCTCGTACTTCTTCATCCCTTAACATTCACAACTACTAACAATTTCTTTTCCCATAGATGGCGAACAAAACAATTATGATGTATGAACGACTGGTGGAGAATCTCAACTCCAACGCCGCCCTAACCAAAGAAAAGAACCAGCTTGAGGAAACGGTCAATTCCGTTCGGGCCGAGTTGAAGTCTACCGAGGAAAGCCTCACCAGCAAGGTCACTTAGCTCTCCCGGCTCGAAGCAGAAAAGAAGACTCTGGAATCCCACTTAAACTTTTCAAAGAAATCTGAAGAGACGGCTCTGAACAACATAGCCGGGGTCCACAAGGATCTTCGATCTTGCCAAACCGAGCTGGAGGGGGCCAATGCCAGGATTGCCGAGCTGGAGCAGAAACTGAAGGCTGCAGATTCTCTCCCAAGCGAGGAGCAAAAGCAAGTCATTATTGAAGATTACAAAAATTCAGAAACTTTTGCTGCCTGCGTGGAGAATGAAGCTTATCCTCTCTTCCTCCAGGGTGTAAAGCACATACTAAGGCAAAAATCCGACCTGAACTTCTTGCTGAATGGGGAACCAACCCGCCTTTCTGCTCTTCTGCTCGTCTTGGGCATGCCCTCGTGCCATATAACGAAGACGAGCTAGAGTCTTTAGCCGAGGTAGATGCAGAGAAAGGTTTGTCCCCGTGGAATCCTCCCCCTGTTGCCGAAAACAACGTTGATGAGCTTATGACTCAGATATGGCAGTCCCAAGCAGTCCCAACAACAGACGAGAATGCCTCCAACCAGGCCGAAAATGATGAGGTAACCATCCTCAAAGCCGCTCCAGAGGAAACAACCGATCGAACAAGATCCACCAACCCTCAATCACACTGCACCGAGTGCATGAAGTCGTTTTTTGGCTGTGTGCCCAGATTCTCGAACAATATTTATTTATGTCTGTAATATTTTCTTTTCTTTGCTAGATGAATGCTCTTTATTCCGCCATGACTGCTTACATTCTAACTAGGAGTTACTTAACTTTAAATGTTTAATTCCTTACCCGAGCAAAGGCAACCTTTGCTGGTGATGAATTACTAAACAACTCCCTCTCGAACACCAACTCTTTTCATGAGCGCAAAGCACTTTATGCTCAGAAAAGAGAATAATCGAGAACGCAGGGAAAACAACTATCTCGAACACCAACTCTTCTCGCGAACATAGACAACCTATGCTCGCGAAAGAGAATAATCGAGAAAAGACAATAATTCAACTCGAACACCAACCCTTTGCACGAGCAGAAACAACTCATGCTCGCAAAAGAGAATAATCGAGTAAACTATCACAGTTATTGACTCAAACACCAATTTCCAAATTGAAAAACAAAATTAAGTTTTGCCATTATCACTTGCCAGAAAAGATCAAAGAATTACATACTGTTGCGGTCAATTACCAATAGTATTTCTTCAAATGATCTACATGCCATGGATGTTTCAGTTTATCTCCATCCTCTGCTCGTAACATATAGGTGCCTTCCCTAACAATTCTTGTGATCTGAAAAGGCCCCTCCCAATTTGGTGAAAGTTTCCCCCATTCAGCTCGATGGCCTGTTCCCTCAATCTTACGAAGGACCCAATCGCCCACAGCAAATGACCGACCACGAACCCTTTTATTGTGGTGGGCCTTTGCTCGTTGCTTATAATTGGCCATTCTCATCTTAGCCTCCAACCGTTTTTCCTCCAACAAATCCAGTCGCCCGAGCTACACTATTGACTCAACATTGTAATGTAACACTCCTATGAGTTAGGCAAGTACATTTCCACGGGAGCCATAGCCTCGCACCCATAAGCCATGGAAAAGTTGTCTCTCCCGCTGGACCCCTCTATCGCCGCTCTAACCGCCCACAAGCGTAAGGCAACTCATCCACCCATCTTCCCGCCTTTATCCTTCTAAGTTTCGCTCAAGGACATGCAAAACTTGTTTATTTGCGCCTCACGCCCATTGCCTCGAGGATACGCCACCGACGATTGCCAATGCTTCACGCATCCGCCGCATGCTTTAGGTAAATTTTTCTCAAAATTGAGTTCCATGATCGACACAATTGCTCGCTTGAACCCCAAACCGACACCATAATATGCTCATGAACAAAATCAATGACATTAACTTCACTAATGGTCACTAGCCAGGCTTAGGCTTCCACCCACTTGGTGAAATAATCCACAACTGACCACTACATACTTGAACTTTGATCGAGCCACGTGAAATGGGCCAATGAGATCTATCCCCCACATATCGAATGGCCACGAAGCAACAACGGGAGTCTGCTCGGTAGAAGGCAACCGTGGTATGTCTGCATAGCGCCGACACTTGTCACACCGACGAACGCATATTTCAAAGATCTCGCCTCAAAGTTATCCAATAAAACCCCGCCAAAACTTTTTCTCGCTAATGATCCTTTGTCCAGGATGACCGCCGCATTTGCCTTCGTGTACTTCTCCCAAAATACCTTCAACCATTTCTGGTCGCACACACCTCAACAGAGGTCGAGTGTAAGATCGCCTATAAAGTATGTTGTCCAAGATAACATATCGGCATGATCTTCTGAATAGTTCTAGCTTCTTTCCTATCCTCTGCAATGGTCCCTCGCTCGATGTAGGCCTTCGAGAATCATCTATCCAACATTTCGAGGCCACTCAATATCCATGATCACCTCCTTTTCTATAACAGAACTTCCAAATGCTCGATCATGACTCCCTGATGCAAAGATTGAATTTCATCTTCACCATCTTGGACAAATAATCACCAAGCATGTTATCCTCACGAGCAATCCGCACCACCCAAGAATCAAAATCTTTTAAAATCTCCTTCACCATCGCACAGTAACGAACTAGGACCGGATGATGAACCGCATAGTCGCCTCTGACTTGGTTTACCACCAACTAGGAATCACAATAAACAATCACTTCACGCACTCCTACATCCTGCGCGAGCTCAAGCCCTGCGATCAACGCTTCATATTCAGCCTGATTGTTAGAAGCTGGAAACTTAAAGCATAATGCTTTCTCAATTCTACATCCCGCCGGTGGGACTAGTACCGGCACCACTTCCAAACCTCGCTAGCGAACCATCAACATGTAGCTCCCAACAATACTGGTCGGGTTTTGGACTTGAATACTCGCCGACGATATTTCTTGATGATACCTTCCTCGCTGCAATCCTTGAAACTTGTCTCAGTAACAAAGTCTGCTAAGGCCTGTGCCTTAATTGCTCGCCGAGGTTGATAATCAATATCAAACTCGGTTAATTCGATCGACCAAGTGAGTAGACGACCAGAAGTGTCGGGCTTGTGGAAAATCTTTCTTAGAGGCATATCCGTGTACACAACAATTGAATGTGCAGAAAAATAAGCTCGAAGTTTCCGAAAAAAGAACAACAAGCTTAATAAGCTAACTTTTCTCGCATTGAAAATACCTTCCCTCTACATCGTTGAGAGCTTTTACAACATAGTAAACATGCCTTCGAACATTACATTCCTCCCTAATCAATACAGCTGCTACCGCCTGCTCGGTAGTCGCTAAATACACAAAAAGCTTTTCCCCAAAAACCGGGCTACTTAGCAATGGAGGACTCCCCAAGTATTTCACTAACTGCTTGAAGGCCTTCTGACACTCGGGTGTCCATTCAAACCCTTTGTTTCCATGGAGAACTTTGAAGAATGGCAGGCACCTCTCTGCCGACCTGGAAATAAAGCAACCAAGGGCTATCACCCTACCATTAAGCCTCTGAACGTCTTTAATGCATTGAGGAAGCTCATAGTGACCAATGCCTGGATTTTCTCAGGATTAGCTTCAATTCCCCTTTCAGTCACCATAAACCACAGGAACTTGCCCGCCTTTACCCCGAACACACACTTGCTCTGTTCAACTTCATATTATTTTTCCCGAGATTGGCAAAGGTCTCGCCTAAGTCCACCGTATGCTCGTGCCTTTAGTTTGACCACCATGTCGCCTATGTAAGCTTCAACATTCCTCCCGACCGCGAGCCGAATACCTTATTTACCATTCTCCGATGTGGCTCCCGTATTTTTCCGAATGGCATCATCTTATAACAATACGCCCCCCTCAAGCATTCTGAAGTCAGTGAGCTTTATCCCGCTTCATCCATTTTGACTTGGTGATACCTGCATAGGCATCAATAAAGCCGAGGAGCTCAAACCCCGCTATAGCATCCACCAATTTTGTCAATTGCGGGATGATAGCAGCCTTCTGGGCAGCTTTATTCAGATCCGTGAAATCCACGCACATCCGCCACTTGCCATTCGATTTCTTGACCATAACCACATTAGCCAACCAAGTCAGTAATGTATTCCTCGACGGTCAAAGATTAAGAGTTTCTCGACTCCTCCTCGACGCTTGATCTTTCTCCACGTAATAAATCCTTGGTCGCCACCGGATTGGCCGGAAACTGGGTCTACATTGAGCCTGACGCAAAGCCACAATTTCACTTACCCTCAGATATCTTCCGGCCTCCAAGCAAACATCCAAGATGTCTTGAACCGTTGATTAAATTAGCTCGTGCCTCCACCGAGCAAAGCCTTGCCTATTTTAATCTTTTGCTCGAGATAGCGTGATTTATGACCACCTCTTCGCAGCCTCGCTCGAGCCGCTGAACTCGGCTCATTCGCATTTGGAGTGTATCACACTCCACCTTCTCATCTTCTTTCACGATCCTCAACCTCGTCAATTTGATCTACATCCATGACTTCGACTTGCTCTACCAATCCCTCCGACGCCAATGCCTGCAAAGGATTATCCATATTCTCCTCACTTTCTCCGCGGCCCGTGCTAGCTTCATCTTGTTGTGCAACTTGCTCCCCAATTCACAATGTCGGGCGAGGAGAGACCGGTGCTCGCCACCAATTTGGCTCGGCACATACTTACATCAACCTCATGCTCATCCCCGCCCCGACTTCAATGCTCAAGATAGAGCTAGCATCCACCTCGTAGTCTTCATGCATCGTAGCTATTATTGATGGCCCAACCGTCACATGAGATCCCCTTGGTACTTGTGGAGGTTCCCGAGATGTGCTCCCGCGCCCGTGCGCCCTGATAGGGGTACGCCGTGACGCAGTGATGCGTGACACCACGCTTCTCGCTCCATCCTCCCTTGTTTGGGAAGACTAAAATCAAAAAGCGAGAGGATGTCGCCTCATATTAGCACGCTGGAATGTGCCTCGCTTGCCTTGGAGTGGGATTTTTGTATCCAATATGGGAACTAATGGTTTCCCCACATCAAGTTATCCCTTGTTTGGGGATACCTGTGATATGGGAATGCATTACCCTTTCATTCCCATTTTCCCTTTTTAGGAAAACTAAAAGTGCAAAAAGGATATTCATGATGCCCCCACTACGATTTATTGAAAATAGCCTTATGGCCCATTCATTACTATGGGAGCTTTGTTTCCCGCATCAAGTTATCCCTTGTTTAGGGATACCAGATATGGGAATGCATCATTCCTCCATTCCCATATCTCCCTTTTTAGAGAGAACTGAAAGTGCAAAGAGGGAATGTTGCGAGGCCCCACTTAATCCGAAGTTTTAGAGTCGCCATCTTTATTTTAAGGCAAATAAAGCAAAAACCAGAAAAATAAAC
>JABEVN020002542.1:0-21118 GCA_013146195.2 Codonopsis lanceolata
TTATCTTATTCGCATAATAACCCTTAACCGATATAGTATAATATTACTCAATACATAAAACACATCCCTATAGAATATACAAACATCATACCAAGCGTGGGTATCAATAAACAATTCATGCTTCATAAGTATACATACTATGGTCTTTCTATATAACCACACAAACCCTGACTCTATATATAGCATAGTCTTATACACATATACTAAACAAGAATCCATACACAGCGTCACGATTACCTACGGTAATTCACAAAAGCAAACCATATCATATATCTATCTCACATTGGGGTATTATTCCCGATCAAGCAAATAACCAATAATACACAATACACCATATAATATATGTATGAATGCACATGAGCTACCAATTAAAAGCAGCGTGCACTCATATTAAGGGTAATAGTAGCAACGATATAATTTACGAATATATATACAAGAATATACCTTCCTATTTCGGATGGGTCTCAAAACTCATGACGACCAACATGCCTTGGCGTGCTTTGCTTCAAATTCTAGGGGCGGCCGAGTCACAATCTCTCTTGGAGCCACTGAATTGTTGACTAGTACTCCCAGGGCCGACTAACTTTCCTCTTCGGGCAATCTTCTTCAAGTGAGTTCCGTCTCCAATAGTAACACTTCCCGATCTTCCCCAACACCTATCTTCGGTGTGTCTGTCTTCTTACAAAGTTACATGTCAACACGTCACCTGCGTGTTTACGAGTAGAAGTAGTAACACCACTCAGGCCACCAGAATGCACCTTTCCTTGACTAGCTGTTTGAGGTCTTTATTTGCTTTGCCTCTTATCCTCGGGGCCCTATTAGTCTTTGATATTTTCTTTCGGCGTACTCTCGATGTCTAACTCTATCGCACATGCACGATCCACGACCCTTAATTGGTCAATCGGTAGTAACGGAATAAGGCGCCTACGGTAATTCGTCTTGGGCCTTTCACAAACCTCTCGGTCTTCAGGCCTCATCCGGCACCAAGTGACTCTGATGCGAGCCAACTCCATAAACTTTGTTGAATCTTGAGCCACGGTCATATCTCCTGTTCTAACATTAGGAATTCCATCTCTCTCTTTCTCGAGTTACTACCGGACCAAACCGTACCATAAACTCCTTGACAAAGTTTTCCCACACTTTCGAGGCACTCCATGCTTGTCTCAATGATCTCGTATTTCAAGCCACCAATGCTCGGCCGTACCATCCAATTCAAACACTTGCTAAGGTAACCATTTCTTCGACGTACTACCCAAACCAAAAGATCTTCTCCATGCTTTCTAGCCAAGGTTTCGCCTCAATAGTATCAGGCTCTCCATTGAAACTTTCGGTTTAAACTTCAAAATTTCGCAAGAACGGAAGAATCATCTTCCGGTCCACACATCCGTTGAGAGTCACTAGCGGATCACTAACATTCTCTCCCTCTCGTCGCCGCACTTTCCGAACCGGGTATAATAGAACTAGCTCCACGCCAAGTTCCCGAGCATAATACGCCTACAAAAAGAACACTCGGCGTTAATAACTCAACAATAAACCCAACCCAAACTAGGCCAGGAACTATCTGGCGAAATAGCTAACCTATAGCTCACGATACCAAGCTGTGACGGCAGGCCGAACCCCAATGCGGAGTCCCAAGGTCGTGCCGCCAAGACAAGCTAAAAGGCGAACAAGCACCCGTTAAGCGTAGTAGTGCAAGTCGAGTTGAACCAACAAACTCTAAACTTGAGGAATGAAAAGCCATAGCGGCAAAACCGAATAACCAAAAACTAAAATCTGCGGAAGCAATCATAAATGGGACCAAAGCCTATTTTTTGCAAACTAAGGAATACAAGGCGAGAGGCGACTATCTCTCGACAAATCTACGACTCGCGTGGCGCAACATTGCGCCGCGACAACAACCATCGGCAACCTAAGGCCGAAGCAACAAGAACCCAACGATAAGCGACAACTCTGGCTATAACATGCTGGGAGGAATAAATCAACTAAAAGAGTAAGAGATAAAATACTAACCACTAAACCAATGTCTCTCGACTAAAGTCGTCGGAGATGACAATACCAACAATACTAGAGCAGTGAGCTAAAGCATGCTCGGAATAATAAAAGGAATAACTCATAAGAGATACAACGGCTCGACCAAACAAGTCGGCTACCAAAATAATACAATAACAAAATACTAACTTAATCTACCCAAGTAAAGTCTACATAACTTTACAATCGGTGTCTCACAAATACAAATAACTTAATATTAATAACCCAAGCTTAAAGCCGGAAGACCACCTTCTAGGAATCACTATCAGAAGCCGCAGCGTACTAACGGGATCACTTTGCAAAAACTAAGGAAAACAAACACACGAAATGAGTCATAATGACCCGATAAGTTACTAAATGCAAATGTATGGCATAGCATATCGTGGCATGGCATAATGCACCAATATATATAAAATCATGGTATCTTTATAGTCTACCCATAATAAACTTGTATCATGTCATCTTGTAACATAAACTTCATAGAACATATAGCACATTATCTTTCATATAAGTGCTCATAGTAAACCACATAAGGGATAGAGAGGTTACCCACATAGTGTCGTTGTCTTTGCTCTGCAATACACATATTATACTTTATCTTTATCGTGCAACATCGATGCCTGTGGCGTCATCGACTTTTATCGAGTACCACTCGATTTAGCTAGCACAAGCCAATGCGGCACTTAACTAATACGGCAAAGGGGCTACTTCCCATTGCGGCCAACAATGGAGGTGTGTGTGAGATTCCAAGTGCGGCGATCCATAGCGAGCACGAATCCCATAATTCGTGAAGGCGTGCATCGTCCCACCGGACTTGATAAACAAACCAAATAATCCAAATAATGCCGGTGGGCTTTTATGAAATGCACAAGTAGATAATTACTCTCATGCTCAACAAGAACCAAGACCGATCATAGCGGCATACCAAATCAAGTAGGACATAAAGCTCCACACACAATTTCAACAATGCACATATTTGCACATACTTAACAAATTCAACCAACATATAAGTTTTGTCAAAGAACCACATAATGAGGTACTCATACTCCTCAAGTCATCACCAACTCAAGAATAGCATATAAGCTCAACAATTCACAATATGAGGTCTACTAAAATCCTCTACTCAAGATTAAATCAAAGAATACTACTTAGTCTAAGAACCACCACAAATCAAGGCTTAGCATTTAGCTTCACTTAAAGGCACAGGACTTAGCCAAAGTCCGCTCGTCATTTATAGTCGACATCCTCAAGACCCCTCTCATGACAAGACTACCTTGTAGTCCAACTCCATAAGTATTATCGTATCCTCGCGACTAAATTCCTTATAGTGGACTCATCCAATAATCAATAATAATGGTACTCGAGACCAAAGGTTGGTCTCTAATACCTGCTTTCTGCAAGCACGTTCTAAATAAATTCCCAATAGGTCTCTATAACATGGGTGTCAAAGCGGGACACGGACCGAGATCTTTCGGGTACTCACAATCAAAACCAACCAAACCCGAACATCGAAGGATTTCAACATAAGGCTCACTAACTTCTTATGGGACCCAAAATGACTCCATTGAGTCTAAATGTCACATTTCATTAATACACATTTCATACAACCCAAAATTAGCACATCATTCAAGTTTATAGAATTTAACCCAAAAATAATCCGGCTTATTTCCCAAGCCTAAAATCCATGGGTTCATCATAGACATAGTCAACGAAACCCAAATGACGTAGGACTTCAACCCTAATTCGTTAACACGATATTGAACCTATTATGACTCCGATGAGTCCAAATACTAAGTTTCGTTCTTAAACCTTCCATCCATCTCAACATTAATCCTACTTCAACTAACAATAATTTCTCCAATGTTTTGGAATTGACTCTCAAGTCTAAAATCCACAAATAAACCCAACAAAGATCAAAACCCATTTCGCAAATCATTAATTTCATTTAAGTGATCATAACCATAATATATATAGGGTTCACAAATCCAAAGCCCCAATCAAAGGCATACTTTCATAATAAACCCAAATATAATGTAAACATGATATCTAGCATGCTCCCAATCCTAGAAACACAACATGAAGGGTAATCATTCACATCAACAACCATAGAAGTCATTTACAATGCTCTAACATATTCATACTTCCAAAAATCCCCAAAATTGGGCAAACATAGCATACAAGTGTTCATTGCCCACAAATAGCATACAAGTTGTTTTCCTTAGGGCCAATGAACCAAAATAAAAAGAAGGTAACTTACTTGTTCTACACCAAAGAAAGCAAAGGAAGAAATCAATCGGTTGAAAACGATCCTCTCGTCGAGCTCTACAACTTTAATGAAGGACCCTTGGGCAAATGATGAATGGATGATGAAGGATGAAGATGAAGACCTCAAGCAACCATGGAGGAACTAGAGAGAGGATGAAAATTCGTTTTTGGAAGAGGGAGGGTGAGAATGAGGGTCAAAAATCTGAAATGTGGTTGATATAGGTCTAGATTTTGAGTGGGACAAGTGTCAATCACTTGTGGTCCCTTTTCTAATCTGATTTGTGGCTTAATTGGTCACTAATGAACTCTTAACTCATCATTAAAAACTAATTAGGGATGTTAGGACTTAAGTAGGAAGGGTTAGGGAGGTTTAGGATAGGTTTAGATAGGGGTTTTAGTGTAAGTCGTCCAATTCGAAGCAGGGCAAAAATCCCGAAGCGACGTGCAAGTGAGGTGGGCGCCTCACTCCCTCCCGCGCCGCCTCACTTGCTCCTGCACAAAGGATGCTCTCAGTACTTGAGGCGGGCGCCTCACAAGGTTCCATGCGGCCGCCTCGGCCTCTGAACCTCCAAAATTTGATCTAAACTTGTCCTAAATGATCCCAAACTTATGGGCAACCATTCTAAGGTCTAACCCAACTCAAAACAAGTCTAAAACACACCCGAAGAACTCCCGAAACAACTCGGGCGAGCAGGAAGGGGTGCAACAACGTGCAACCGACGGCAAACGAACTTCGAAATCAAGCGAGCAATGAAAGGAGACTTTTAAGGCAAGTCTAAGGGCTAATGAAGAAGCTTAAATACTTCTAGGAAGTTGAATAACAACTAGGGAAATAAGAATCCCAAAGGAGAGCGATTAGCGACTCGATTCCCGAACTACTGCGATAGAGGCGACGCTATCTCCAAAACTTCCAAATCATCGATTGACTTAAGGAACACCTCCAACTTGAAGTCTAATGCATCTAAATATGTTAATAAACTATCTTAAAGAGGTCTAGGACCCAGGCAGAGGTCACGAACTCAAAAGCATAAGTAACCCTCAATCGCGTCGCATTCAGGCTATCGTCGAGTCACGACTTGTGACTTTAGCAAGTCAACAACTATATGAAGTCTCTTAATAATGTTTTGGTCTTAAAATGGTCTCTCGAACATATCTAGACCCTCACGCAACCCAAACATACCGTCGACAAAGGAAGAAGTGCAAGTATAGCACGCAAACCGAGATAACGAAGGAGCGGGGCGTCACATATTTTGCGTGATAAAAATAAAGCAAACAGAATAATGGCAAGATATAAAGCAATATAAAGCAAATAATAAGCCCTAGCCCTTTTGTTATACTGCCCGGAAATCCATTTTATTGTGTTTTTTTGTTAAAATATGCATGTAATAGTTCCTGGAACGAAACTGCTGCAAGAGTAGGATCATATCCACAAATATATACACAGATATATAAGAATGCAATCTTTAAAATGTTAAAGAAATATAATAAGTATATTTTAGTCAGAAACTAAAAAAAATGATTTTTTCTTTGTTATGAAAATGAGTCTAGCCCTCCATTTTTATTTTCTTTAAAATAAAAACGACGTCCCCAACAGAGTCGCCACTGTGAGTGTCCTGGGAAAAATTGCATCCCCCCGGATCGCGCGCTCCCTTTTTTAGGGGAACCCGCGGCTCGGGGAGGACATCACTCTTTTCATTCCGCCCTCCCTTATTTAGGGGAAAACAAAATTAAAAGTACAAAAAGAGTGTTGTCAAAAAGCGCGTTGAATACGCCTTGGTCACTGAGTGTGCGCTTTAGTCCATTATGAGTGCTTTGGATTTTTCCGTAGCTTACCCTCCCTTGTTTAGGGGAAAACGAGATACAGAAAACGCATCACCCTTTTCATTCTCATCTTCCCTTGTTTAGGGGAAAACAGAAAAGTTCAAAAAAAGGATGTTGCGTAGGCGCGTGGGAACACGCCTTGCCTCACTATGGACTTGATTTCATTTTGGGTCATTATGAGTGCTTGAGATTTTTCCGTAGCTCATTCTCCCTTGTTTAGGGGTAAACAAAATACATAAAATGCATTACCCTTTTCATTCGTATCTTCCCTTATTTAGTGGAAAACGGAAAAATGCAAAAAAAAAAAAAAAAAAAAAAGGATATTGCGCGCCTCACTGTGATCCAAAATATTGTGGGCTTAGTTTCATTTTGGGTCACTATGAGTGCTTGGGATTTTTCCGTATCTCATTCTCCCTTGTTTAGGGGAAAACAAAATATAGAAAATGCATCACCCTTTTCATTCACATTTCCCCTGTTTAGGGGAAAACGAAAAAATGCAAAAAAAGGATGTTGCGCGCCTCACTGTGATCCAAAATGTTGTAAAAGAGTTGTCATCTTTATTTTAAGGAGAAATAAAGAAAAACCAAAAAATAACCAAAGTTTGTAAAAAGGGTTCGGAGGCTAAGTTACGATGTGGGAAGATATTAGGCAATCAACTCGCCCTTTCGGTCTCAAAATAGTTTTTGGCTAAAATATGTTTTTATTATATTTATCTAGCAAATGAAATAAAGCATTTAAATAGATATATCTGTATCTACATTATTTACAGACTTGCAGCCGCTTTCTTCCAGTAATTACAGATATATTTACAAATATTTGACCATAATATTGACTCTTTTTAGTGCTACTTTTTATGGAAATCCGGGCAGCATAACTGTTTATATTTTTTTACATCGGGCCGGCTGAAAATAACACTTTTTATATATTAAAAAAAAACTTTTAAAGCCTTACCTTTAAGAGCGTAGAATGTGCTCGCTCTGTTCTTCTGGGAGAGGGAGTCTTTTGCTGTTGTAGAGATTCGGGCAGAGTAACTGCTTTCGAAAGTTACTTTCTGGCACCGTAAAACGGGCGGAGCATTTGCTTGTTTTTTTTTCTTCTGTTTGCTTGTTTATGGCGGATTTGGCCTGTGGATTCAGGCAGAACAACTGCTCTTTTTGGGATTTTTGGACCGGGGAAATAAGGTGGAATCCTAGCTGGAAGGCTAAGAGCATGTACATTGGTTTTGTAAAATCAAACCCAAAATCAAACACAATTCATTAAAAACCAATAAAATAATTATTAGATATTCATTTGATTTAAAACTCAAAAACCTTCCCAATGGTGACACAAAATCCAATACATTTACATACTTTACCATCTTTATCTCCATTAATTCAATATTTTTATAGAAAAATGGCTAGAAAATTTTGAAAAAATCATAGAAATTTTTTCTGATGTCCAAATGAAACAAACCAAGTCTCCATTTATAGGTAAAAATATGTACTTTAATTCAGGGAAAAATAAATAAAAATAAAATACATTTTTTGGCTAAAAATTTGTCAAGAAAGACAATGGGTAAAAATAAAATTATGACCAATACAATGTTGACACGTGGAAAGGGGAAGGGGGAAGGAGGCTTATTCCTTGGAGTTGGAGCCAATTGGGTTCTTCTAGTAATTCTCTTTTTTTTTTTCAAAATCAATTGATGATTTGGTTTAGATTTTTTTAAAATCACCATTGGATTGCAAGATTTGGTTTAGATTTATTTTAAAACCTCCATTGGCCTTTCTCTAAGGCTCACTTTGACCGGTTGGATTTATGTTTGAAGGAGATTTGACGGAACTTTGAGGCTTTTGGAGAAGAGGTACTCTCTCTCTCTCTCTCTCTCTCTTTCTCACTGTGTAGACTGAACGTTGTTTGTGAACTGTGTGTGATGAATTTTTCGTCTCTCGTCCATTTTTCACTGAGGCCGGGCACTCTTATTTATAGCTGGGAGTAGGGACTCCGTTGTCATTTAGGATTTTCTTTCTGTGCTTCATCGGCTTGTACCGCGCGCTTGAGAGAGTGTATCGGAGGCAAAGTGCTACAGTGTACAAAGCACTATTGGGCGCCACCCATGAGAGATCTAGGCGATGCGCCCAGTTTGCATGTGGGTGGCGCCTGGGCCTCTTTTTGGGGTCATTTTTGACACTTCAGCCCCCTGAATTTCACTGTTTTGCGCATCCTGCTTTTCCTCTTGCATTTTAAACCCTGTAACTTAACATTTGTTAAGTTTTAACAGGTCTTGATATCACATGTCATGTTACATACCAGGTGTACAAAATTTGGGTGTCTACAATTTCATATTGGTTATAAATTGATATTTGTTTTAAAATTCTTTTGATAAAAGACTTCTACTTATCATCATAAAATATATTATATATCTTACATTGTTTAGAAAAATATGTTGGTTTTAAAAGTCTTATATAAAAGACTTCTACCCTTATTACCAATAAAAAAGATACATCTCACATTGTTTAAAAATAAAATTTGGATTTTAAATTTTTTAGACTAAAGACTTTCACTCTTATTACAAGATATATATCTGATATTGGTTATTAAATATTTTACTATTATTACCAATAGAAGAGATGTATCTCACATTTGTTAAAAATTGATGGTGTTAAAAATACTATTATTAATTATCAATAGAATAAATGTATCATACATTGGTTAGAAAGTAATGTTGGTTTTCAAAGTCTTTTGATAAAAGATTTTTACCATTATTAACAATAGAAGATGTATATCTCACATTGGTTAGAAAATGATATTGATTTTAAATTATTTTAGAGTAGATTTAAAGAGTTTTACTATTATTAGAAATAGAAAAGATATATCTCATATTTGTTATAAATTGATGTTGATTTTAAATTACTATTATTACCAATAAAAGATATACATTCGACATTGGTTAAAAGACTTATTACCAATAGGAAAGATGTATTTCACATTTGTTAGGAAAGTGATATTGATTTAAAATGTTTTTAGATAATGTATCTCACATTGGTTAAAAAAGGATGTATCTCACATTATTTAGAAAAGGATATTGGTTATAAAAATCTTTAGATAAAAGAATTTTTATATTATTATCATTAGAAAAGATATATCACACATTGTTTAAAAAGAGATGTTGGTTTCAAAACTTTTTAGATAAGACTACTACTATTATTATTATTTTCATTATAACTAATATAAAAGATGTATCACACATTGTTTAGAAAGATATGTTGATTGATTTTGGTACGAATGGAGTTATTGATTTTTATGGGTTGGTTTAGAAATGAAAGCCCTTGAACTGCATTTGTGAATGAGCAGCCCATTTAGACTACATGGCTCTTAACGTTTGAGTTTTAACCACTTCAATTATTTGAATGATTGTTCTCATTTACCATACTATGTATAAATATTAGTACTCTTTCTTATACCGATGGTACGACATCAGTTTGAAAATTTATCAATAAATAAAGTGAATAATGTGGAAATTAATTAATATTTACGTATAACTTGTAGGGGTTGGATATATGTACAATACACAACGAAAATGGGAGAAAACTCAAATACCTAACAAAATAAAACATTTTACTTCGATATTTATTTCGTAAGAAAACCAAGAAATAAATATTTTAATTGTAACTACTGTTAGAAAACGAAGAAAAAAAAATTATTGTTTTCTCAATAACGAAAACTAAGTTTTCTTCTTTTGGGGGTTCTTGCTTAACAACAATGGTCGTTTTAGAAACATGAGATGCGATAACTTTGTTCATCCTACTAAATGGCGTTTAAACTTATTTCTTTCCTATTATCCATCCTGCTCATTTCCCTCCTCTTTGTTGGTCAATTTGCAACTGTTATTGTTGCGGCGCTTAGAACTCGACCCGGTGAATGAATCTTTTCACTTGGGTGAATGAGGGATTATCTGCAAGAACACTCCGGTGTATAAATCAGTATTTTACTCATTGAGAATACAATTCGACAATGTTTAAGTATAGAAATTGAGTGCGTACCTTCTTCCTTATTGAAATGAGGCTTTTATAACCAAGTTTGGTAACTGCCAAGTAACCAGCTTTAATTGTCGAGCACGTTGAGCCAGTTACAAAGTGACACTTGGTCCATGTTTGTGACGAGTGATTGGTTATAGAGTTAGTCTGGTTTACCATGTCCCCCACTATTAGAGAATAATATATTTTATATTTATTCTTGTTTATTTGTAATTATTATTTAGTAGTAATTACCTTGTATAGTTCTTTCCTTATTATGATTCCTTCCTTGTAAAAGTTTCTTATAGCCTACTCCAAGTGTAACCCTAATTGTAACTCTCCCTATAAATAGGTGATTCAATCAATGAAAAAGTTATACCGTTACTTCCTAAAGATTATTAGTTTCTATATGGTATCAAAGGTTTTCTCATAAAACTTCATCTTCTTCTTCTAGCCGCCATGACCACTCTCCGCCATGGCTAACGGAAATTACTCTCTTACCATTAAACCCCCCCCCCCCCGATCCCAAACAAACATTCGACCTCATTAACATCTCTTACCACAACATCACCAAACTCACCTCCCCCAACTACATAGCTTGGAAACTCTAAGTTGAGGTCACCCTCATTGGCTATGACCTCTACAAGTTTGTAGACGGCTCACACCCATGCCCACGTCCTACTGTCCTAGCCAAGGATGCTCAATCATCCAAGGACGTCTCAATCCCAAACCCACACTACCAACCCTGGATTCGGTAAGACAAGCTTCTATTCAGAGATCTTGTTGGTTCCCTCTATGCTCCCCTAGTTCCTATGATCAAACAGGTCACCACTACTTACAAAGCATGGGAAACTCTGGCTCACACGTATGCTTGCCCGACTCGCGGCCACGTCAAGAAGAATAAAGACTACCTCAAGGGGGCATCCAAGGGCACTAAGTCGGTCTACGACTACATGCAGTCTGTCAAAAGTTAGGCAGATGAACTAGCAGGTCTGGGCAAACCACTTGACCATGAGGACCTCAATGAGATCATCCTCGGTGGACTAGATGATGACTACCTGCATATCTTGGATGTGGTTGAAGGCCGGGACACTCCCATATCATTCGATGAGCTTCATGAAAAACTTATCAACCAAGAACTGCTCCTAAAGCAGTCTCAGCCCGCAACCTTCTCGCACCCTCCTTCGGCCAATCCTGCTACTCAAAGGAGAAACAAGTCATCTTCTCAGAAATCATCCTCGTAAGCTTGGCCACTGTCCACACAGCCTCGGCAACCTACTCAGTCCCAGGGTGCTGTCCCTCGTCAACAACGACCTTATCTTGGTAAGTGTCAGGGGTGTCGCCAACAGGGATACACAGTTTCTCGCTGCCCCAACTATCAATTAGTTGCTACAACATCTCTACCCGCTTTTTCCAACTCGGCCAGTGGCTACACAAGGCATCCACAGGCACACCTAATAACCACAATGGATACAGGGACTCCAAGCTAGCTTCTCGACAATGGTGTTTCTCACCATGTTACCAATGACCTTGGCAACCTCCACCTTTACTCCACCTACACGAGCACGGATGACATGATCATTGGTGATGGTACATGCCTACATATCTCCAAAACTGGTTCTTTTATCCTTCCCACACCTGAACACACCTTTGCTTTAAAAAATATCCTGTGTGTTCCTAGCATGGAACGTAATCTCATATTCATATCTAAATTCTGCATATCCAATAATATGTTTATTGAGTTTTTACCATCTTCTTTTTCATATGAAGGATCTACTATCATGGAGAATACTGTTGATCGGACAGTTTAAGGATGATGTGTATGAATGGCCGACCATAACTCCCTCTCCTCTCCCTTCTTCTTGTGTTAGCTCCAAAGTGTCTCACCAAGATTGGCATCATCTCCTTGGTCATTCGTCTGGCCCCATCCAAAGTCAGATACTATCTAGCATAGGTTTAGCATTAGACACTACTCGAACTCATCATATTCATTGTAATGATTGTCTTTCTAATAAAAGTCATAAACTTCCTTTTCATCAAAATACTATTTT
Organism: Codonopsis lanceolata; assembly: GCA_013146195.2. Lineage (NCBI taxonomy): Eukaryota > Viridiplantae > Streptophyta > Magnoliopsida > Asterales > Campanulaceae > Codonopsis > Codonopsis lanceolata. The sequence goes on from JABEVN020002542.1 coordinate 12,161, forward strand.
GTCTACTCTCCTTCTGCAAACTATTTATATTGATATTTGGACCTCCCCCCTTCCCTCTATTTATGGTTTCAAATACTATGTGATTTTTGTTGATCATTATACCCATTATATTTGGCTTTACCTGCTCAGACTCAAGTCTGAGGTCGCCACCATCTTCCCCAGGTTTAAAGCCTTGGTCAAAAACTATTTTAAAACAACCATTGTCACTCTTTACTTGGACAATGGAGGCGAGTACATGGGGCTTGCCCGGGAATCTGGCTTGGCCGCCTACTTGTCCACCCATGGCATCTCTTACCTCACCTTTCCCCCTCACACCCCGGAGCACAATGGGTTCTCGGAACATCGCCATCGATATATTATTGAAACTAGTCTCGCTCTCCTCTCTCGTACATCTCCTCCACTACCCTTCTGGTCGTTTGCCTTCCAAATATTGACCTACCTCATCAAACGGCTATCAACACCTACAATTGCTTACCCGTCTCCCTACCATAAACTTTTTGGCAATCCACTACTCCAAACTTCGCGCCTTTGGTTACCTTTGCTTCCTTTGGCTCTGCTCTTACTCCGCTCACAAACTAGCATCTCGCTCCACTCCGTGTGTCTTCCTCGGTTACTCGTTCACTCAGAGTGTCTATCTCCGTTATGATCCGAGCACCACCAAGCTATTCACTTTGCGTCATGTTCTTTTTGTCGAATCTACCTTTCCAATCTCCCCACCAGACACTCGCCCTTCTCTCACAAATACCTACACTAGTATCTCTTCGCTACCTCCTCATGAACCGCTCCTGAACTCATACACACCGTTAGTTGCTCGCTCTAGTGCCTCCCCGCCTGTTTCTCCTAGCACTAATCAGAATGTGGCTGATCTCAGCTCGCCCATACACCAGCCTCAACCACCCTCTCTACTGCCAGCTACGAGTCCTGTGGCAACTGCTCAACCCTCCTTGTCAACCATCTCCATGCCCGCTGCCCCTGTTCCTGTGTCTGTGCCCGCTGACCCTGTTCCTGTTGATGACTGTATTTTATATGCAGTTATTGGGTATTATTCCGACTTAAATTATGCAATTTCTCGGGGTTTTTGTTGTCTAATATATGTTTTAGTGTTGTTTTATAGTTTCAGGGACTTTTGGAATAATTGTGCAAAATATAAACACTTTATGTTGAATTGAAGAACTTCAGAGACCAAACTGCAAAAGCTGGAAACTTGAAGGCAAAAGCTGAAAATCAGAATTTCCAGCACAAAAAATTCAACCGCCACTTTAGAGTTCCAATTGTCTTGGGAAACATGAAATCCTATTTTAACTCTTTTTAATGTTTTAATTATATTGTATCTTATTTTCCTTCTTATTGTAAGATTAATTAGGTATAATTAGATCCCTTTAGTTAGGAAAAAGAGGAGAGAAGTTCTGTATTATTTTTCTTTGTCTATGAAGAAAGATTCTCCAAGAATGGTTCAAGGTTTTGTATTTTCAATTATGGAGAATTAACTTCATAATCTAGGAATTGGAGGTAACTTGTATTGAATCTATTGTTCTATATTAATTCTTATTTATTTAATTCTTGTTGATCATGGTGTTTATCAACCTCTTTATTATCTCGCTTTGAACAAATGAATGTAATCGTAAGTAATAAAGGCCTAGAGGTGCGGATAACTGCATGATCAATGTGCATATGTCATACACTGGCTCACCATCATGATAAATTGAACCTATCGATGCACGAGAGTGATAAGTAAGGGTCAGGTTCATATATATGACCTATGTGACAGTTAGGATCTATATGTTCTTGTGCCTAGGATATAGAATGTATGAATTATTTGGAGATGGAGACTGAACGGTAATTTGACAATCTATATCTATCTTTCGTGAACGAACCCAAGGTATTGAATGATACATTATTTAAATGAACAATAGAGTAGATACAAGTGACTCCTAATTCCTAGGTGATTTACAAATCTTTGATTTATCTCATATTTATCATGCTTTGTTAGTTATATTATTTTATTGCTTTCTAGTTAATTTAATTTATAAAAAAAACCAAAAAAAAACCTATTAGTTATTAATTGCTTTGTTTTAATAGATTAGTTAAATTTACTTTAATCAAATCCAAATCTCTGTAGTTCGACCCTTGCTTCCCAAGCTGTTCTACAATAGTCTTGTCCACTTGCAGAAAATAAATTTAAATTAAGACATCGATTAAGTTTTTGGCGCCGTTGCCGGGGATTTGTTATTTTGATTTAGTTAATTTAGCTTCTCTTTTATTATTTTCGTTTTTATATAAAAAAAATTCTTAAAAAAATAATAATAAATTCCGAAAATTAAAAATATATAAATTAAAAAAAATCTTTAAAAAAATGGCATACAATAATTATAATTGGGGTATGGAAAATTACGCACCTATGAGAGCCACAAATGAATATGCCTACCAAAATGCTATAATAAATCAACCATCTTTTCCTAATAGTTATGAAAGGGATTATCACAATCAACCATCTTTTCCGCCCTATTATAATAACTATAATGAACCACCCTATTATAATCCGTCCTTTTATAATGAACCTCCTCCTTATTCGTCCTATTATAATGAGTCTCCTTCTTATTGTAATCAATCATCTTTCTCCTCGCATAATTATTATAATGAACCACCTTCTTATTGTCATCAACCCTCTTTTTCTTCGCCTAGTGATCCCAGTGTGTTCGAATATATTGCATCTATGGAAGCTCTAATTAAAACTCGCGAAACCCAATATGCAATCCAGAAAGCTTCAATTGTTAATGAACCTTATTCTTATTCATCTTACCTTAAAAAGCAAGAACTAGAACAAAACTCTAAGTTTTGGCAAAATTCGAAAAGACGGTTAGATGAGCTAAAGAAACAATATCAAGTAAATGACCCAACACCTTTAGATGAAAAAGTTTCAAAGTTAGATCGAGCAAGCAAAGATCAAGTTTCCCTTATCAAATATTTGCTAGAAGAGATAGAAAATATAAGGGAGAAACTTGCAAAGTTATGAACGAAGAAGGAGAAGAGGTAAGTAATCATCTTCAACCATCTGATATGCCTGATAAAGTAGATAATTCTGATAAAGAAGTTGAAAAAGATAAAAGTGAAAATAATCAAGAAAAAGATGAAAAAGTAGAACTAGAAGTGCGAGAGAATGAGTTGATGTCTGAAGATGATGAGTTACCCATGGAATGGCAAATCGCCAAGTGGGAATATGATATAGAAAGGGGCATAAGGGAGCCTTCGTATCTGGAAAGTATTCAAAAGCGTTTAAATAAATGGTACCGAGTATCTGGTACAACCCCAAGGGGTAAAGAAAACACAGATGCCATTGAGGAAAAAGAATTGAAAGTAATATAGGAGCCGATTGAAAAAGATGATGAGTTGATTTTAGAATCCCAAGATTTTCCACAAAATGACGTACCACCTCATTGTTCTCAAGAACCCGAAACAATTTCGGAGACTTTCACTGTAATTTATTCTCCAATTGATTCTCTGCTAGACACTTATGTGGAGTTAGAGACGCCTTCTTCATATTTTCTTGAAGAGAATCAAGAACCTATTTTAGAAATGCATGAGCAATGTTGTGATGAAAAAGTGGTGGAAATTCCTGATAGGATTACATTGGAAGATTTAGGTGTAAAACTTCCCGTCCCCAAATCAATTAAATGGCCATCGAGAAAAGAAAATTTCGCCAAGGAAGTATTTGGTTTTAATGGACTAAAATTAAGACACTACATGAGTGGTGAATGTTAAGGACCAAAAATGTGTGCATTCCTAAGTGATCCAACGATGCCTTCTTAGTAAAAAGGAAGGATTTAAGTCAAGCTAACGACTATAACTTAGAACAATTTCTAACTCTTATCTTTTTGTATTTATCGTGTTGCTTTTTGAGTCACTCGTTAGAGTCTCCCTGAGTTTGTGGGTTTATATGGGAGTGTTAATAGTGTCACCCTCACAAAAAAGACTTTATTTTTATGTATTTATATGTACTAATTTTATTTTTAGTTTTTGTAGATTTTTTGTTTTAGTTTAAACAGGTTAAAGGCTGTTCAAAAAGATTTAATTTGCGGTTTCCACTGAAATTAATAAAGTAATTTACGGCTGATTCAAGAAATAATAAAAGTTGAGGGGCTTAAATTAAAATTACCTTGCGGTCGCAAGGCCTAATACCCTTGCACCGCAAGCTTCACCAGAACTGCCCAAATAAAAGTTGAGGGGCTTAAATTAAAATTACCTTGCGGTCGCAAGGCCTAGTACCCTTGCAACCGCAAGCTCACCAGAGACTGCCCAAATTTTTATAATGTAAGCTTGCGGCCGCATTCCTAAAAATCCTTGCAATCGCAAGGTATACAGACAGTGCCGGAAGATGATGTATGGTTCAATTAAAAATAAAAAGAAATTAAGGAAAAGCAGGTTAAGGCGGCTGCTTCAGGGACCATTACATGATTTCCATCTCCCTCCTCACTCTCTTTCCTTCTCTTCCAGTGAATCCCTCCACCAAATCACCCACCGGCGATCTACTGCTCCATCCGCCCCAGACCCAGCAACCCCGTATTCGCCAAATCCTCACAGCCATCCATCTTCCCATCTCCCCCAGTTCGTGCTTCATCTTCCAACCCACAATCACGCCACCCCAGCCGGTGTCTCCTTCTTCTCCGGCGATTTCCACGGTCGGCCAAAAACCCAAGCGATCCTGCATCCCGTATCTCCGCCATCCTTCATCTCCTCTCTCATGTCCAGCCAAGCGAAATCCTCACCGCCATCTCCTTTGCCTAGCGCCTCGTCATCCCCAGTTAGCCTAACACTCCAGACCCGGCGAATCTTCAATGGCCGGCGTCCACATTCCCAAGCGACCCAGCCTTTATCTCCGTCGTCATTCGCCATATCCCTTCTTTCCTCTTCGCCGGCAAAACTCCAGCAGTCCGATCTACAACGCCGCCCCAAATCCCGTCTTCTTCCTTCACCCGATTCCGGCCCAAGCACTCCAGCCGGACCCTTCATCTCCCCAGCCATTCAGACACCTAGCAACCCAATTCCCATTCAGACCCTCTTCCAGTTCGTTCCCTCATTCTAAAATCCGTACCCCTCTGCTCCATCTTTCTCTGCCCCAGCCATCAACTAGTTCAGCCCAAAGCCTCCACGGCCGACTCTTTCCTCCTCTGTTCATCCCGACTCCGGCGAAGTAGATTCCAGCATGATCACCTGCATCTCTTTCACCGGGCGTCGACAACAATTTCCATCCCAGACGCGGGTCTGTAATTCCCGCGAATACAAGGTATCATCCATCGGGTGAGTCTGTATCTCTCCTTCGTCAGTTGCAAAGCTCAGCACAGTTAAGGTTTGGATTTTGGATCTCCTACTCAAAAATCTCAAGTAAGATCGTTCGAATTCATTCAAATAATAGTTGGGATTTGCTTAATCTGTTTGATAAAATATGAGTCTATAATTAATTATTCATTCAGCCTGAAATTGTTGCTTGGAGTTTTTGCTTAAACAGTTTGAGTATATTGAGTTTAGATAGTTAATTTTTAAACTCTGCAGAGATAAGAGTATGTGCTAAATCATTTCACAATTGATGTTGGTCAGCTGGAATTGCAAAGTAGTATCTTGCTACTTGTGGGGAATTTTGTCGTTTTAATCTACTTGGGCTAATCTGACAACTAATTTGGCCTAAAAATTTTGCAAAAAATTTCAAAATCTGTTGAGCCATGGGTAGGTAGATTATTGCTATGCATGAACATGGTATTGGATGAACTGCGAATGAAATGAGTAATAGTTAACTCAGTCTATTCACTATTAGACTTTTCAATTTTTACTATTTCTATGGAAACTGGAATTTCAATGTAATAGGTAAGGATAGTAGAAACTAAGAGTATATTCGGTATGAGTTACTAATCTGAGTTGTTCATATTCTTGCTATTGTCCAGCTTGATTGTTTAGAAATTAGAAAATATTATTTAGAAATTTGTTGATTTCTACTGCTAGTTTAATTGTCTTGGTTTGGGAAGATTATTATTGTCCTATTTTACTGAAAATTTGCTAAAATTGTTAAGTATACTCTGGTTATACTTAAGTTAAATTGTGAAATTGTATTTGACTAAAAATATCATAACCGTTGGGAGAATAGTATGTTTATTCATTTGAATTGACAGCAATGAGACATTTTAATTTAAATTGGAAAGAATGAGAGTTTTTGAATTGTTATGTGCTGTGAGTTGAGTTGTTATGTTTGTGTCCATTGTCATGTTGTTGACATTTTTATACCCTCTTGTCCTATATTTGATTCACATTGGGGACAATGTAAAATTTAAGTTTGGGGGTGGGAATGACCTTGCGCTTAAATGATTTAATTTTTATTTTTTTTTTGAGAAAAGCTTTTGTTACCTGTTTTTAGTTAATTTAGTTTTTATTTTCTTTTTGTTAGTTTTAGTAATTAGTTTATTTAAAAAAAAATTAGAAAATTTTGAAAATTTTCCGAGTCTTTAATTTTGGTGTGGTTACTTCAGTGCCGGTCCCGAGATTTTGAGGGCCCTCGACAAACTCAATAAATGAGGCCTCAACCATATACATGTTAAAATATTAAAAGTTTTGGTTCGATATCATATCAATTATTTTTCGTTTTGCTTTTTTTATTTCTCACATCCATATTTTTAATTTTTTTAAGAGCTAACAAAACGTTAAGTATCTAAAAAATGAGATCAATAAACAATAACACACTTACATAGACACACTAACTAATAAATATTTAAACACAAAATTATTCACAATAAAAAAACACTCCCTCCATCTCAAAGTTGTCTTGTTTGATCCGACACACGGATTAATGAAAAAAAATTGACTTAATTATTGATATTGGTATGATGTATAATTTTCCTTAAAGCTCATATTCATGTGACTCATAATTAAAGTAGGAGGAACAATTAAGAACTGAATGGTAAAAGTGTTATACTAAAAAGGAAACTTTTAAACTAAACAAAAAATTGGGGCATGCAAAAAAAGGAAAACATAACAATAATTTTGGGATGGAGAGAGTAAACAAAATCTAAAAACTAAACTATTGATTAATTAACAAAATAATCATCCATATCAAATTATTATTTATATATTAAGTAGAAAGTGAGATTAGGGGGCCCTTTTCTGGTGTAAAAAATCAGGGGCCCTAGGCAGCCGCCTAGTGAGCCTATGCTCAGGGCCGGCCCTGGGTTACTTCCGCCAATGATAACATGTTTGTTAATAGTGATGCATGTACACTTGTCTGCGAACCTTAGCTTGGTCTAGTTGATGAAACTTTATATCTCCAAAATTTTTTAGCACAAAAATACCATGACTTGATTTATTAAAGAATTTGGGTATTTTTATTGAGTTTATAGTGCACATTTCATTTCTTTAGACCTTGCTATTTTTGTAATCATGAACATTTTAAACAGCCGTCATTACATGATTGTTGCATTATATTTGCAATTAAGGGTTGATTGCATGCTAAGTTAGATTTGTTAGACTTCTTTTGCTAATATATCTCAAGCACATTTTCGAACCGTGAGTGTAGTTAAGTCTTGATTTTCCCTACCTCTTTTCTAGCGAATGCTTATGTGAAATACTTGTGGAGCTTGTTTTTTAAAACTATGAGTTAGGGAATGATTTGAAACCTTGTTGAATTTCTGTGAAAACGAAGCATGAGCATTGTGGTAGTTAGGATATGATTTAGGCCATCTTTAAAACGTTTGAGCCTTTTTATCTCACCATACCTATTTTATATTAATCCCTAGTGTCCCCTTTGAGCTTTATTAAAAAGAATGGCGTGTGCTAAGCATTCACGACATAGTAAATAGTTTCTCTTACCCACATTAACTTAACATTAATTTAAAGCTTATACACTTTTGCATACCCTTTGAGAGAGTAGGATTGGGTTGGGGATGCTGTCTATATGTTGGTTGTTGTAATTAAAAAATAGCACCAATGAGTTCTTGTATTGGAAAAGAAAATATATATATATAAGAATGAAAAGGGTGCGAAAATTAAAAATTGCACATGCCCTTCAGAAAAAATAAAATAAAAAAAAAGAATAGAAAAAAAAAAGAAAGCAAAGAAAAGGATCATTGGGAGGAAAATGTCTATGATGGCTTGATACCTTCTTCAACCCAAAAGTCCAAGTTTGGGGGTTGTTGAAGGAAAGTGAGTGCTTTGTATGGGAAAAAGGAAAATATTCTTACTCTCTCACTTTGTAATTTCTTATCCCTTTATTGTTACCCCTCACATTGGCCTTACATTACAAGCTTAATGAAGTCCTATTGATTTAGTTGCCACATTTGTTTGTGTTAGTTGACATGGTTTGGAAGCATAGTTGCTTTGACCCTTGTTTTGAATTATATACACATCTTGATATAGCTCACACTATTTAATTGCATAATCTTAGCTATTATAAGTAATTGGGACTTGAGAACATTGTATTTCATACATAGTTAGTGCATGGGATGGATGTATAAGCACTTGAATTCTATCACGATTCTCTTCGTGTTGTTAAATGTGTATTGATGGTATGTACATGTTTTGTGATGCACACGTTTTTATTTTAAATATTTTGGGAATGAATGTTGTGCTTAGCTTGATAAAACTTTCTAAGTTTGGAGATTGTTAATTAATGATTCACACACACACATATAGATGTACAAGTGAGATTGATGATGATTGAGTGAAAGCCTAGACTTGTGGCTGTGTGTTGTTATTTATCATTCCTTGAGGCATTATGTGGTACCATGCCGATACTTTGACTTGTCAAAAAAATATATTTTATTTGCTTTAATTTAGTTTAGTTTAGTTTTTGTATTTAAATGTTTTGTTTTACTCGAGGACGAGCAAAGTTTAAGTTTGGGGGTATTTGATTATGTATTTTATACGCCAGCTTATCGGGTATTATCTCGACTTAAATTATGCTATTTCTCGGTTTTTGTTGTT
>JABEVN020002543.1:0-21104 GCA_013146195.2 Codonopsis lanceolata
GATGACATGGTCTGTTGATGAAGATAGGGGCTGAGCCGATTGATGGCTGGGAGAAAGGAGGCTGGCCAGGAATCGCGCTGGGTCGGAGCGGCTTAACTGTTAATGGGCCAGAAGAGAGGGAGGAGATGGCAAAGCTGCGGGCGGAGTTATGGCTGGGTTGTCGATGGCGGGGTGGGGCTTTGATGGGGAGAGAAAGAAGATGAAGAGATGTAGAGAGAAGGTACTGCAGCCGCCTTTTTCCTTTTCTTTTCTTTCTTTTCTTTATTTCTTTGTGGTAATGCTAGAGCCACTCAAAAGAGCAGAAATTTATGCACCAAATGATGTGATTTCAATATGTCATACTTATTTGGCATTTTATGAGCTCCACTATAAGTTAAAGTTATATTAACAATATGACATAAAGATGCTACATCCATTTGGTACCCAAAATTGAGTGATTTAGAGTGGCCCTAGCATTACCCTTCTTTAATTGTACACCCTTCCGGGCTTCTAGCACCAACTTTCTGTCTATCTTGCAGTTGCAAGGTGAAAGGGAGCTAACGACATAAGCTAATTTCTTAAGTCCACGAACTTTTATTATTTTTTCAACTAGAATTGCTTTATTAATGATGAACCCATAAATTAAATCTTTTTAGACAGCCTTCAACCTGTTTAAACTAAAACAAAATTCTACAAAACTAAAAAATAAGTAGTGCATATAATACATAAAAAATAAAATCTTTTTTGTGAGGGTGACATATTAACACTCCATAAACTTCAGGGGGAGACTCTAACAGGTGACCCAAAAGCAACAAAATAAATACAAAGAGATAAGGGTTAGAAATTGTTCTAAGTTATAGTCGTTAGCTTGACTTAAATCCTCCTTTTAACTAAGAAGGCATCGCCGGATCACTTAGGAATGCACACATTTTTTGTCCATAAAATCCACCATTCATGTAATGTCTTAGTTTTAGTCCATTAAAACCAAACACTTCCTTAGCGAAATTTTCTATTCTAGATGGCCATTTAATTGATTTGGGGACGGGTAATTTCACATCTAAATCTTCTAATGTAATCCTATCCGGTTTCCTCAATTTTCATCATAACATTGCATCCTCATGTATCTCTAAAATATGTTCTTGATTTTCTTCAAGAAAATATGAAGAAAGGCGCGTCCCTAACTCCACATAAGTGTCTAGCGAGAATCAATTGGAAAAATAAATTACAGATGAAAGTCTCAGAAATTGTTTCGGGTTCTTGAGAACAATGAGGTTGTACATCATTTTGTGGAAAATCTTGGGATTCTAAAATCAACTCATCATCTTTTTCAATCGGCTCTCTACTACTATCAATTCTTTTTCCTCAATATTTGTTTTTCTTTACTCATTTCTATATTACATTCCCCTTAGAGACTTCCGTGGGTATCTCATCATCTTTAGGGAATCAACTCATTCTCTCGCACTTCTAGTTCTACTTTTTCTTCTTTTTCTTGATTATTTTCACTTTTATCTTTTTCAACTTCTTTAACAGAATTATCAACTTTATTAGGCATATCAGAAGGTTGAATAGGATTACTTACCTCTTCTATTTCTTTGTTAGATTTTGCAAGTATCTCCTTTAAATTTTCTATTTCTTCTAGTATATATCTCATAAGGGCGACTTGACTTTGCTTGCTTCGTCTAACTTTGGAGGTTGTTGACAATACGAGAAAGGTTCATTATAATAATTATGCGAGGAGAAAGATGATTGATTACAATAAGAAGGAGACTCATTATAATAAGGCGAATAAGGAGGATGTTCATTATAAAAATTATAATAGGCGGCTCATTATAGTTATTATGATAGAGGCGGAAAAAGATGGTTGATTGTGATAATCCCTTTCATAACTATTAGGAAAAGGTGATTTGATTTATTCATTTTGGGTAAGATATTCATTTGTGGCTCTCATGTGTCGTAATTTTCCATACCCCGATGATAATTATTATGCGCCATTTTTTAATAATTTTTAAATATTTTTTATTTATATTTTTTGTAATTTTCGAATTAATTAATTTTTTTTGAAATTTTTTTTAATAAAAAACAGAAAATAACAAAGAAAAATAAATTAAGTAAATCAAAATAATAACAAATCCCGAGCAGCCAAAAACTTGATCGATGTTTTATTTAATCTTTTCCTTTGCAAGTGGACAAGACTATTATAGAATAGTATTGGAAGCAAGGTCGAACCACGAGATTTGGATTTGATTATAGTAAATTTAACTAATCTATTAAAATAAAGCAATTAATAACTAATGTGGTTTTATGGTTTTTATAAATTAAATTACTAGAAAGCAATAAAATAATCTAATCTAACAAAGCATATAAATATGAGATAAATCAAAGATTTGTAAATCGCCTAGAATTAGGATTCACTTGCATCTATGATCTATTGTTTAATTCAAAATAATTATCATTCAATTTCTTGGGTTCGTTCACAAAAGATAGATATAGATTTGTTGAACAATTGGTTCGACTCATCCCATAAAATTCATCTATTCTATATCCTAAGCACAAGAACATATATGTAATCTATTTGTCACACGGATTATGATCTATCTGTCACCTAGATCATGTATGAACCTGGTCCTAACTTATCACTCGTGCATCGATAGGTCCAACTTATTGTGATGGTGAGCAGATGAGCGACATATACACATTGGTCATGCGGTTATCCGCACCTCTAGGCCTTTATTATTTGCGATTACATTCATTTGTTCAAAGCGAAATAATAGAGTTGATAAACACCAAAATCAATAAGAATTAAATGAATAAAATTAATATAAAACAATAGATTCGATACAAGTTACCTCAATTCTAGATTATGGAGTTAGCTCTCCATAATTGAAAATACAAAACCTTGAACCATTCTTGGAGAATCTTTCTTCATAGACAAAGAAAAATAATAAAACTTCTCTCCTTTTCTAACTAAAGGGATCTATTTATAGCTAATTAATCCTACAACAAGAAGGAAAAGGAGATACAATATAATTAAAACACTAAAAAGAATTAAAATAGGACTTGCACAATTCCCAAGGCAATTGTATGTCTCAAAAGTGGCGGCTGATTTAGGAGACAAAAATCTGATTTTCAGCTTTTGGTCTTTAATTTTCCAGCTTTTGCGCTTGGTCCTGAAGTTCTTCAATTGAAAGATAAAGTGCCTATATTTTGCACAATTATTCCAAAAGTCCCCTGAAACTATAAAACAACACTAAAACATATATTAGATAACAAAAACCTCGAGAAATAGCATAATTTAAGCCAGAATAATACCCAATAACTGCGTATAAAATACAGTCATCAATTGCATTGAGAGGAGGCCTCTATTTATAGGTTGAGAAGAGGAAGCCTTAACCACGAAAGAAAAGGCTGAGATATTTCGTACCAAGCTTTGAGTACTTTTATAGCTTAGAAATAGCAATTCCACGAGGCTTTTGACTACTAATATGTGTTTTTGAGCTATATTGTGAGTTTCAGGGTTTTAGGTGAAATTATGGGATTTATAAGGCTTTTACTGAAGATTTCAAGGAAGGGTGCAAGTGCAAATAATGAAAAGAAGAATGAATAGGATTCTGAAACCCCTTGCGGACGCAAGGGTAGGGGACCTTGCCCCCGCAAGGTCTCCGGCGTGCATGCTAAGCCGGGTAGAGGGCCTTGCGGCCGCATTCTATCACTACCTTGCCCCCGCAAGCCTCCCAGCAACCGCCTTTACGGGAATTTCACCTGGATTGAATCTCTCCTTCCCCTTAAACACCCTGGTATATAAAGAAGACATGTAGCCACATGCCAGGGACGTCCGAAAATAGTTGTTAGACGGTTTTAACACCGATTTTAGTTTGTAATACATAGTTTAGTATTTGTAATTATAGTTTTGAAGATTGATTTATGTACTATTTCATTCCGCTGATTGGTTCATCTTCAAGCATGAACTAACCGTTCATTAATCTAGGAATTGGGAGGTAACTTGTATCGAATCTATTGCTCAATTTATTTTTATTCAATTAATTCTTGTTGATCATGATGTTTATCAACCTCTTTACTGTCTAGCTTTGACCAAATGAATGGAATCGCGAATAGTAAAGACCTAGAGGTGCGGATAACTGCACGAACAAATGCATATGTCGTACACTAGATCACCATTGTGATAAATTGACCTTATCGATGCACAAGAGTGATAAGTTAAGGTCACGTTCATATATACGATCCTAAGTGACAGATAGGAATTTCATATGTTCTTGTTCTTAGGATATAGATTGAATGAATTATTTAGGAAAGAGACTGAATTATAATTTGATAATCTATATCAATCTTTTGTGAACGAACCCAAGGTATTGATTGATACTTTAATTAAAAGAGCAATATAGTCGATATAAGTGAATCCACAATCCTAGATTTCCCTCCTCCATAAGATCTTCATAATTGTGATTGTTGCTTAGATTATTAATTAGATTTCCTGTTTTAGTAGAATAAATTAGATTAAATAAATTAAACCCCCCCCCCTTAGTTTAATTGCTACCGGTTACTTGCTACTTGAATTCTTCTTGTCTCTATGGTTCGACCCAAGCTACCAAACTATTCTGCAATAGTCTTGTACACTTGCAAGGTATAAATTTAAGACACGATCAGTAATCATAGTTTAGAAGATCGTTCATGAATTCTTTCATCCCATTGATCTGTTCATCGTTAAGGATTAACTAACCGCTCCATAATATAGGGATTTGAGGTAACTTGTATCAAATCTTTTGCTCTATTATATATTTTTATTCAATCAAATCTTGTTGATCACAGTTTTTATCAATCTCTTTACTATTTCGTTTTTTCCTAATGAATGGTATCTGATATACGTATTTTATACGTCTTTATCGGGTACTTTTATGACTTAAAGTGAGCAATTCCATGAGGTTTTTGGCTACTGATATGTGTTTTTGAGCTATTTTATGAGTTTCAGGGTTTTAGGTGAATTTATGAGATTTATAAAGCTTTTAGTGAAGATTTTGAGGAAGGGTGCAAAGTGCAACATTGGAAAAAAGTCAAAGGAAGCATTCTGGCCACCTTGCGGCCGCAAGGTAAAAAGACCTTGCCTTCGCAAGGTAGGCAGAAATAAGACCAGCCAGATCAAGACCCTTGCGGACGCAAGGTGAAGACCCAATGCGGTCGGAAGGTCCCCAGAACCGACTTTACGGGGTTTTTGACTTGGATTGAACCTCCTATTCCCCTACAACTCATTGGTATAAATAAAGGACGGTAGCCAAAGCCAAGGGATGTCCAAGAAGTATTAGAAAACAGCTTTAGCTTAGGAATTAGATTGTATTACGTAGATTAGTTGTTGTAATTACAGTTTTGAAGATCGATCCATGTATTCCTTCATCTCGTTGTGCAGTTCATCTTCAAGGATGAACTAAACACCCATTAATCTAGGAGTTGGTAACTTGTATCGAATCTATGGCTTAATATATATTTTCATTCATTCAATTCTTGTTGATCATGGTGTTTATCAACCCCTTTATTATCTAGCTTTGAACAAATGAATGTAATCGCAAGTAATAAAGGCTTAGAGGTGCGGATACCTGCACGGCCATATGCATATGTTGTACACTGGCTCACCATCATGATAAATTGAACTTATCGATGCACGAGAGTGATAAGTTAGGGTCAGGCTCTATATATGACCTAAGTGACAGTTAGGATCCATATGTTCTTGTACTTAGGATATAGAATGGATGAATTATTTGGAGATGGAGACTGAACGGTAATTCGACATGCTATAGCTATTTTTTGTGAACGAACCCAAGTTATTGAATGATACTTTATCTAAATAAGATATAGAATAGATACAAGTGAACCCTAATCCTAGATTTCCCTCCTCCATAAGATCTTTACAACTGTGATTGCTGCTTAGTTTAATTAAATTTACTGTTTTAGTAGAATAATTAGTTTAGATAAAATCAATAAACAAACCCCCCCTTAGTTTAAAATTGCTACCGATATTCTCGCTATTTGTATTCTTCTTGTCTCTGTGGTTCGACCCTTGCTTCCCAAGTTGTCCTACGATAGTCTTGTCCGCTTGCAAAGAAATAATTAAAATAAGACACGATCAAGTTTTTGGCGCCGTTGCCGGTGATAAGCTAGTTAGTGTAGTTAGTTTGTTGGTAGCATAGTTTTAAATTCAGTTTTTATTTAAAAAAATAAAAATACAAAAACATTTTATTTTATTTTTAGTTGTTAGTGTTTATTTGTTTTATTTGTTTTTATTATTTTATGCACGGTCGTAGATCTCTAAATCCTAAATTGGTATAATTATATCAAAATATAAATAATCTTGAAAAGAATCAGGAAGACCTTGATAATTTGGAAAACCAGCCTGTTAATCAAGAACAGTTGAATCGAGAGGATCCTATGATTGATCCTCTAATGGATAACAATAATCAAAATCCTGAAAATCTGGTTCATCCGGTAAATGTAAATCAAAGAATGGAAGAACCTGCTAATAGAAATATGGAAGTAATAATCGATCAAAGAACTATAAGTGATTATGGTCGTCCTATGTTGAATGCAACACCATCAAGTTTAGTCTTACCTGAAGCGGTAAGAAATTTCGAACTTAAAGGTCATTATTATAATATGTCGTACACTGGCTCACCATTGTGATAAATTAAACATATCGATGTACGAGAGTGATAAATACCAATCTTTCGTGAACAAACCCAAGATTAAATTGATTGATACATTAAGCAAAAGAGCATTAAAGTACATACAAGTGAATCCACATTCCTAGATTCTCATCAACCATAAGATCTTCATAATTGTGTTTGCTGCTTTAATAAACTGTTAATTAGTTTACTTGTTTTTTAGTAGAATAATTTAGATTAATAAACTAAAAACCCCCCTTAGTTTTATTGTTACATGTTTACTTGCTCTTAGATACTTCTTATCTCTGTGGTTTGACACTTGTTTTCCGTACATTATATTTCAATTGATTCGTACACTTACGAGGTTAAAAAATATGACGTCAAGTTTTTGGCGCCGCTGCCGGGGACAAGCTAGTTTCTAGCTAGTTTATTGGTAACGTTAAAATTCAGTTTTTATTAAAAAAACATTACAAAAAGATTTTTAATTAATTTTTTTAATCTAGTTATTTATATGTTTTTAGTTTTGCATTGTATGCACGGTCGTAGATCTTTAAATCCCAAGTTGACAGATTTAAATCAAAACATAAATAATGTTGGTAGAAATCAGGGAATCCTCTGGATGATCTTCCAATGGATAATAATCGAAATCCTGAAAATTCGGTTCCTCCGGAGATTCAAAGAAGGGAGGAACCAGTTGCTCGAAATATGGAAGTAGTAATAAATCAAAGAACAATAAATGATTATGGTCGTCCAATGCTAAATGCGACACCATCATGTTTATTATTATCGGATGCAGTAAGAAACTTTGAACTTAAAGGTCATTTTTATAATATGTTGCCTTCATTATATAGATTGGCTTCCGAAGACCCAGTTACTTTTGTGAAAGAATATAGCTTTATGACTGATAATTTTTCGTTAGGAGGTCTAACGGAAGATCAATTCAAAAATGCGATATTTCCAATGTGCATTAAAAGATGCAGCAAAAAGATGGTTTATGAATTTGACACCAAGAAGTGTTTATACATGGACTTAATTATATGATTTGTTTATGGGAAAATTTTATCAGCATGCATCTCTATCTGATTATAGAAAGCAAATTATTGCCTTTCAAACTGAACCAAGAGAAACATTCCATGAAACATGGGATAGATTTAAAAATTTACAAATCATGTGTCCCCATCATAATCTATCTCAAAATGTTTTAGTGACTCAATTTTATCATGCACTTCCTTCTGCTCTTCAAACTATGGTTGACAGTGCAGTTGATGGTTCCGTTAGAGGAATGACACCAGCTGAATTAGAAGATTTGTTTGAAATGTTATGTACCAATTCTCAACGGAAAAGCACTAGAGGGAAAAATAGAGGTTTGTATCATATTCAAGATAATTCGCATTATGAAGCTAGATTTGAGCAGATGCAAGCTGTGAGGTTCTCGGGGTGCGATCCGCCCGCCTATAGGGTGCGTGCGTGCGGATCACGGGACACCACCGCTCGTTCCACCCTCCCTTGTTTAGGGAAGACGAAATCAAAAGTGCGAGAGGAGTGCTGTCTATGTTAGCACGTTGGAATGTGCCTCGGTTGCCTTTAGTGGATTTTGTATCCAATATGGGAACTTATGGTTTCCCGCATCAAGTTATCCCTTTTTTAGGGGATATCAGGATATGGGAATGCATTACCCTTTCATTCCCATTTTCCCTTTTTTAGGGGAAAACGGAAAAGTGCAAAAAAGGATATTGCGACGCCCCCACTATGGATTTTATTAAAAATAGTCTTATGGCCTGTTCAGGTCACTATGGGAGCTTTGGGTTTCCCGCATCAAGTTATCCCTTTTTTAGGGGATACCAGAATATGGGAATACATCACCCTTCCATTCTCATTTCTCCCTTTTTTAGGGGAGAACGGAAAAGTGCAAAGAAGGAGTGTTGCGAGGCCCCACTGGATCTGAAAGTTTTAGAGTCGCCATCTTTATTTTAAGGCAAAAATAAAGAAAAACCAGAAAAAGAAAACCAGAGATAAAAAGCGGGTTCGGAGGCTAAGTTACGAGTTGGGAAGGTGCTAGGCACCCAACTCGCTCTTTCGGTCTCAAAATAGTTTTTGGCTAAAGTATGCTTATTGTTATATTTATCTAGCAGATAAATAAAGCATTAAAAGATAGGAAATTAAAACAAATACATCCGTGGCTACATTATTTATGGACTTCCAGTCATTTCCTTACAATAATTACAAATGTATTTAAAAATATTTGGCCATTATAACGGCTCTTTTACATAATATTTTCTATTCTAATCCGGGCAGCACAACGGCTTATAATGACTACATTGTGCTGGATTTTAAATACAACTTTAAATAATAAATAAACTGAAAAGTAAATAAATAAATAAAAATGCCCTTAAAGGCTGTTACCTTTTAGAGCGGGGTGTGCTCGCTCTGTCCTTCTCGGGAGAGGGAGACTTTTGTTGTTTGTTGTGTGGTTGTTGTTTTGATTTGGGTAGAATGTCTGCTTATTTTTGAGAGTTTGGGCTTATCAACTCGGGCAGAGTGACAGCTTATTTGGGTAAGTTTTGGCCTTTTTGGTTGGGCGGAACCACAGCTTAGTTTTTTGACTTTTCAGCTCGTTACTCGGGCAGAGTAACGACTTACTTTGGGATTTTTGGGCCGGGGAAGTGAGTTGGATACCTAACAACTAGGCTAGGGATCACTTATAACCTATGGGTTTTTATTTTGGCGGAGTTTGGTCGGGGTTTGGAGATTCTAGGGGCTTCCACTCACCTATCTCGCATCTCTCGTACTAATAGTATCGGCAGAATAACAACAAGGCTTCGTTGCGATTAAAATCGCGGAGGAAATGAGCAACTGAAATGAGAAGCCGAAGGCTTCTATATATAGTGGAGGGCAGGGACTCGTCGGTCATTCTTGGGTTTGTTCAGCAGCTTCAACGACTTGTACCGCGAGCTTCAAGAGTTGTACCATTTCCATCTGAGAGACGCAACAGTAGAAGGCTTGGTGCCACCAAGGAGACCCTTGGTGCGGCACCAAGGGGCCTTGGTGCGGCACCAAACAGCCTTTTCAACTTCCATTTTTTGCACTTTCACCCCTTGCAGTTCACTGTTTTGCGTATCCTGCTTTTCCTTTCGCATTTTTGACTCCTGTAACTTGACATTTGTTAAGTTTTAACTGTTCTTGATATTTTATGTCAGTAACAAACCAGGGGTACGAAATTGGGGTGTCTACACAAGCACAAATTGAAGCCCTAAAAAATAAGTCTCCAATTCAAGAAGTGTGTGCTAATTGTGGACTAAATAATCATGTTACTAATTTTTGTCCATCTAGTTCTATGTTTCCTGAACAGGTAAATACTATGAATGTATATCCCCCAAGACAAAGGAATGATCCTTATTCCAACACGTACAATCCGGGTTGGAGAAATCATCCCAATTTCTCATGGAGAGGAAATAAGCCTTTGCAGCCTCAAAAATTTCCTAAACAAGGACAACTTCAAATTGAAGAATCGAAAAATAACCATTTTGAAAATAGGCAGACTGCTATCAACAGGTAAATAATAAGACAAATGGAAAAAAAAATTCGAATGATCTTGCTCAACTTTTGAAAGGTAGAGAAGAAGGGAAGTTCCCTAGTCAAACTGAACAAGCAAAATCTATCACTACTCTGCGTAATGGAAAAGTCATTGGAGAAGAGGTAAGTGATCCTACTCATTCTGCTAATATTCCTGATAATGCAAGTAATTCTGGTGAAGAAATCCAAGCTAAAGAAAAAGATTTAGAAGAAAAATTTCAAGAAAAATAAATTGAAGAGAAATAACAAGAAAAAGAGGCAAAACCTCTTGAGGAACCATACGTTGCACCTCCACCATATATTCCACCAATTCCATTTCCTGATTAATTGATGAAAAACAAAATGGATAAACAATTTACAGAGATTTATAATATGTTGTCTAAAGTGGATATTAATCTTCCTTTGCTCAACGTCATTAAATATATTCCATCATATGTCAAGTTTTTCAAAGATCTCCACTCTAGAAAACACAAATTTGAAAAGAACGAGAAAATAATTGTTTCTGAAAACGTAAGTGCAGTACTACAACCTGAACTCCCCCTAAATTAAAAGATCCAAGTAGTTTAAATATCCAAGTTTCTTTGGGTAATTCGAAAAAGATGAAAGCAATGCTTGATTTAGGTGCGAGTATTAATTTAATGTCTTTCGCTGTCTACAAACAATTAGGATCGGGAGAATTAAAACTCACTACTATGTCCTTACAGTTAGCTGACCGTTCGGTCAGACACCCCTTAGGAATAGTAGAAGATATTTTAGTTCAAGTAGATAAGTTAATCATACCGGTTGACTTTGTGGTTCTAGAGATGGAAAGGAAAATATGCACAAATAATGAAGTTCCTATTCTGTTAGGAAGACCTTTTATGGCCATGGCCAACACAATGATTAATGTGAGGAATGGTAAGTTGTCAATGTCAGTTATGTGAGAGACTGTAGATATTTTAGTTTTTGATGCAATGAACAGACCAAGCGATATTAACGCCTGCTTTTCAATTGATGAAATAGAAAATCTTACAGCCCAAAACTTTGAATCAAATTTAAAGGAAGACGAGTTAAAACGAGAAATGGTAGGAAGAGATTCTAATCAAAGAGATTTTCTTGATTTGATATTCGATATTGAGGAAATAGAAAAAGAAATCCTTGCGAAGGATGCTCAATTAGAAAAAGAGGAACCTGAAGTTCCTAAGGATAATCAAACTGAAAAAGAGGAATTAAAAGTTCCTAAATTTACCCCATCTATTGAATCTCCTCCTGAACTAGATTTAAAGCCCTTACCACCCCACTTGAAATATGCCTTTCATGGGGAAGGTAAAACTTTACCCGTTATAATTGTTCCTGATTTAACGGAAGAACAAGAAGCAAGTTTGTTAAAAGTTTTATGGACACATAGAGAAGTCATAGGATGGTCCTTAGCAGATTTAAAAGGTATTAGTCCTGCTATGTGTATGCATAAAATTCATTTGGAAGAAGGTACCAAAATTTATATAGAATGTCAAAGAAGACTTAATCCACATATAGAAGAAGCAGTTAGAAAAGAAGTACTTAAGCTTCTTGATGCTTGTATAATTTACCCAATATCTGATAGTAAATGGGTAAGTTTAGTCCAAGTAGTTGCTAAGAAATCAAGAATTACAGTTGTGAAAAATGAGAAGGATGAGTTAGTTCCCACGAGAACTATAACAGGCTATAGAATGTGCATAGACTTAAGGAAATTAAATGCAGCCACAAAGAAAGATCACTTTCCGTTGCCTTTCATTGATCAAATCCTTGAAAGATTAGTTGGCCATGATTATTATTGTTTTCTTGATGGTTTTTCTGGTTACAATCAAATTCCGCTTGCACCAGACAATCAAGAGAAGACTACGTTTACTTGTCCTTTTGGTACCTTTGCATTTAGAAGGATGCCCTTAGGATTATGTAATACCCCTGCCACTTTTTAAAGATGTATGATCTCAATATTTTCTAATTTAGTAGAAAGGTGTGTATAAGTGCTCATGGACGATTTTTCAGTATTTGGAAAATCATTGGATAATTGTTTAGAAAATCTAACATCAGTTCTCAAAAGATGTTGTGAAACCAATTTGATCCTAAGTTGGGAGAAAACTCATTTTATGGTTAAACATGGAATTGTTTTAGGTCACAATGTGTCTAATAAAGGAATTGAGGTAGACAAAGCAAAAATTGAAGCTATCTCGCAATTACCTCCCCCAACTACAGTCAAAGGTGTACGTTAGAAGTTTTTTAGGCCATGCAGGTTTTTATAGAAGATTTATAAAAGACTTTTTGAAAATATGTAAACCTCTATGCAATCTATTGGCGAAAGATACATAATTTATATTTGATCAAGAATGTTTAAATGCATTTAATTTGTTAAAAGAACAATTAACAAGAGCCCCTCTATTAACCAACCCTGATTGGTCTGTCCTTTTTGAGATCAAGTGTGACGCATCAGATTTTGCAGTTAGGGCTGTGTTAGGACAAAGGATAGATAAGAAACCGCATGTAATACATTATGCAACTAGGATATTAAATGATGAACAACTTAATTATACCACCACCGAAAAAGAATTTTTAGCAGTTGTGTTTGCATTAGAAAAATTTCGTCCCTACTTGTTAAGAGCAAAAGTTATTATATACTCAGACCATGCAGCCTTAAAATATCTTTTGAGTAAAAAGGAGGCTAAGCCTGGGCTCATTAGATGGATGTTATTATTACAAGAATTTGACATTACGATTAAAGATAAAAAGGGTTTAGAAAAAGTCGTTATTGATCATTTGTCTAGATTAGAATTTTTACTTTTACTTGAACGTCAACTTCTTCACAATAAAATCCCCATGAATGAAGACTTCTCTAATGAAAAACTTTTAGCAATTAAAGATCATGAACCATGGTATGCTGATTTAATGAATTATCATGTAGCAAATATCATAAATCCTGATTTTGATTATCATCAAAGAAAGAAATTCTTTATAGATGCTAAAAATTATTTTTGGGAAGATCCTTATTTATTCAAAGTGTGCTCAGACTCTTTAATTAAAAGATGTATTCTAGATCAAGAACAACAAAGTATTCTGGCATTCTGCCATGAATATTCTTGTGGTGGACTTTTCAGTAGTAGTAAAACTGCTAGAAAGATTTTACAATCTGGTTTATACTGGCCTACTATTTGTAGAGATGCTGGAAAATTGTGTAAAACATGTGATAAGTGTCAAAGGACTGGTGGAATTACTAAAAGGAACGAGATGCCCTTACATTATAATCTAGTAATTGAAATTTTTGATGTATGAGGTATTGACTTTATGGCTCCTTTTTCAGTCTCAAATGGATGTGAATACATTTTAGTTACTGTGAACTATGTGTCTAAATGAATAGAAGCCATTGCTATCCAAAATAATGATGGTAAAACAGTTGTCAAGTTTTTGGATGATCAAATATTTAGTCGGTATGGAATACCGAAAGCGATAATCAGTGATCAAGGATCGCATTTCACCAATCGCTTGATGAATGTGTGCCTTAGGAAACATGGTGTGGCTCACAATTTGGCCACTCCATATCATCCTCAAACTTCTGGTCAAGTAGAAGTTAGTAATAGACAAATCAATGTAGTCCTTGAAAAGACTATTTGACCAAATAGAAAAGATTGGGAATCAAAACTCAAATATACTCTTTGGGCATACAGAACTCCTTATAAGAATCCAATAGGGATGAGTCATTATAGGATGGTGTATGGCAAAGCGTGCCATCTTCCAGTGGAAATCGAGCATAAAGCTTTTTGGGCTATCAAAACTCTTTATTTTGACTTAGCTTTGGCTGGAGAGGAACGTCTGTTCCAGCTAAATGAGTTAGAAGAACTTAGGCTTAATTCATATGAGAATGCTAAAATATATAAAGAAAAATCCAAAAGATATCATGATATGGGAATCACCAAAAAGATGTTACGTCCAGGTTTAAAAGTTCTTCTTTTCAAGTCTAGACTAAAGTTATTCCCAGGAAAGTTAAAATCAAAATGGTCTGGACCTTTTATAATAGTACGAATTTACCCATATAGAGCAGTTGATGTAAGGAACCCAAAGACTAATGAGATCTTTAAAGTGAATGGTCACCAACTCAAACTTTATTTTGAACCCATGTCAGTTGAGAAAACAATTGAAGTTATTCGTCTCTCAAACACTGAACCCCCAAGAGAATAGGTTTGTAGTCAGGTCGAGCCAAAGACGTTAAACAAGTGCGCTAGATGGGAGGCAACCCACTTTGATAAATTTTAATTTCTTTCGAAGTGTACTTTAAATTAGGGGTGAGCTTAGTCCGGTTCAGTTCAGCTTTTTGGAAAAAAAAGAAAAAACCGGAACCAGACCAATAGTCTGGTTCTCAAAAAATTTAGAACCGGAACCAACGCAATATGTATGATGTATGAGAACCAAAACATTGGTCCAGTCCAGAACCGATCAAAGATGTATGAGAACCAGGACCGGACCAATACTATGATTTTTTACTTTTTAACTATTTAATACAAATACATAATAAAAATTTGAAGGCTGAAACTTCATAAAAAAATTAAAAAACTTTCGATAAAAGTACATTGAACAATTAAAAATGTCGAACTTATAAACTCATAGCATAACAAACCGGTAGAAACAAAATAATAAAAGAGTACCAACTAAAAAGTAGAACATAGAAAGTATTAGGAATTAATTTATATAATATATATACTTATATAATATATATATATATATATATATATATATATATATATACATATATAATAATAAAATAAATAAATAGCATATTGGTTTGGTTCGGTCCGGTTCCGTGTTTTTTTAGTTCAAGAACCGGGACCAACCCAAATGTCCGATTTTATGAAAATTGGATCGACCACCAAACCAAAGTATTGGTCGGTCCGGTTTTGATTGGTTTGGTCCGGTTCTATTGGTTCGGTCCGGTTCCGAAAATATCCTGCACACCCCTACTTTAAATGTGTTTTTCTCCATCTTATTTGATTATGAGCATTTAAATTAAATGTTTTCCAGTCATGACATAATTTAAGTTTGGGGTGAAAAGCATCATAGTGTTGTATTTATATGTCATTTAATATTTTAGTTTAGTTTAGTTTAGTCTTGTTTTGTAGAATTTTCAGAGTACAGGAAAAGCGACCCTAACGAGCGTTGAAGAGCGAAAACAAAAGCGAGCAAAAATGTGTAATGACCTCCCAAGAGCTTGATTTTTGTGACCTTGCGGATGCAAGGTATCTGCACCTTGCAACCGCAAGGCCTCATTAAAATCAGATTGACCGGTACCCTTGCGACTGCAAGGACCTGGCACCTTGCCCTCGGAAACCCTACATCATCTTCCGTGCACATTAACTATGTGCCCTTGACCGGCATGAGCATCCACACTTGCCGCAAGATCTTGCTATAAGTGTGAACTCGCAGCCCTAGAATAGATCACCTAAAATCAAAAAATTCAAACAAGCCGGCGATCTGCTCTCTTTCAATTGCTCTCAAAACTACGGCGATATCAGTTCAATTCCGGGAAAGATTCAACTTCTGACTATTGCTCTTCAAGCTTTCTTCACCACCCCATCTCCATCGCAATCATCTCATCCCACTGAAGTTGTTGAAGAATTGTTGCTACCCGTTGTTTCTGGCAAGAAGCTTTTACAATCCGGTAGGAAACCTCTATCGCAATCAAAACAGTGCTCCATGTATCTTCTATCCCTCTTCATTTTAAAATTTTGATTCATCAAAAAAATTTGCATGCTAGGGTGATAGTGTGTATTTCAATTGTATACGTGCATGCTTTTCGAATTTTAGTTGGTTTTATGATATTTTTTTAGAGAGTTTATTTTTAACTATCCCCCATGGCACCGAAACCTAGGAACACATGACCTTCTACTTCCCGCTCCCAAAAGGAGCAAGATTATGATGCCTTTAGGTTTGCCTCCTTCGAGGCATCGAAGAGCTAGACGAGGAAGCTTTCCAAGAGCATAGTCCCGGAGAGGGGATTTCAATTTAAAGACTTTGACCTCCCTACCGACTTCGCCTAGCGAAGGTGGGCAGCTCTCTGTGCAACTCTGGACGTGGCCATCATGGCCATTGTTCGTGAATTTTATGCCAATGGGCAGGTCTCCCCAAATGGTGTGGTATCCAACACCAGTAATATCTGAAATAAGGATGTCCACTTTTGACCCTTTAGCATTAACCGTTATTTCGGCACCCCTAGTTTCGAGGAGGGCTGTTGATTCTTATGTTAAATTTATATCTGCTCATTACATTACATTAGTTTTATACTTGATGGCTAATCGAACAATATCGATTAGCGTGGCAATGTATAGAACTTTGCCTTGTATAGTTTTGTAGGACTTTTCGGGTTCGGCCGGAAGACCTCTTGGCGGCTTCACGGAAGACACGCTTGAAAGCTTAAGATCGGTGAACCTCGTGTCCACCTACTCTTGCACGGCGTGTCCTATCCGAAAGAAGATTGATTGCATTAATTCAAACTTATCCCAACATCGTTATTTGAATTAATCCTAGACATTCCGTGACATGTCAAGCGCGAAAGCAACTTTCAGCGAAAGCAGAAGACTTTTCGTCTGAAAGCGATGGCAAAAGCAGAGGCATCCCCCCTACTTTACTACAACTCTCGATCGACACCAAAATCGCCCACCTTTTTTGAAGATCTCGGAAATCATTACTGCTCTAGATATATACGTGAAGAGCGAAAATCCTTATTGACCCCATGCATTTAATGCATTGATGAAAAGAGATGTTGAAGTCTTCGTCTCCTCAGCGGATCCTTTGAAGTGCACCTCGCTATAAATGTTGCCATTGAAGGCGGAACAACGGACAAGCGTACAAATCAATCGAACACTTAAAGGATTGCTCGAAACTTCATAACTCCAAGCCCTTCAGCTCAGTGCATTCAATAGATCCTCAACAGATCTAGAAGTCCTCGTCAACAACAAGAAGCTGCTCATCAACACTTATTGTTTTAATCTTCTTGTTGTTAACTTCCATTAACTATATACGAATTAAATATCATGTATTTACAGATATTTAATTCCCTAGACCTAAACACAAGTCAATATTTTGTACACGATCCATTAGGGATATTCTTTGTAATTGATCTAAGTGGAAAACATAGTGCACAATTTAAATTCAAGGTTGATTGTCTTGGTGGTGGGCGTAGCACTCATTATAGTGTGAACCATCCCAAAATACTTGTGTTATTTCTTCTTGTTTGTCGATACTTGAGCCGCTTAGTTTCATTGTTTATATTTATCCATTTACAGAACTTAAGTAAAGCGTAAAAGGTCTACCGGTAGTCCTTATCGGCGGACACAGAACAACTTCTTGAAGGTCTTAGCTATTTGATTCTTTTCAATAGAATTACAAGTAACTTTCAAAGAATTTACTTAAAAGTTATAAGTGTATAATAAGCTATTTAACCCCCCCCCCCTTCTAGCTTATTATTGTGCCCATTGGGACCCACAATTGGTATCAGAGCCTTACTCTTTTAAAACAAGTTTTTCAAGATTAAACTCTTGAGAGATACGATATAATGGCATAAACTCACTATATCTTTGCCTACATCTAATGCTAACCACGTCCCAATATTGGACGAAGGACATTTGATGTATGGAAGGATAAAGTAATGAGATTTATGAACTCTATTGACAACAGATTATGGAAATGTGTTACTGCAGGTCAACATGTACCAATGAAGGCCAATCTTAGCCTCCATTGGGGAATCTCGAGAAGTACCTAAAGAATAATCCCAATGGACGAGGATGATAGAAAGCCGGTAGAACTTGACAAAGCAAAGCAATCAACATAATCACCAACTCTCTAGAACACAAGCACATACCGGCAGTGATTCGATGTACAAGCTGCAAAAGAGATGTGGGAAGCTCTTGTGGAATACTTGGAAAGAGACCAAGACACAAGAGACAACAGAAAATATACATACATCCAGCAGGTTTGATTCTTTCAAAAGGATCCTAAGGAAACCTTGAGACAAGCATATGATCGCTTGATGAGGTAATTAATAGTTGCTTTTCTCTAGGTAAAACGTATGACAAAAAGGAAATGAACATGAGGTTTCTAGGCTCTCTAGCTAGCTTATGGCATGTTAAGACCACGGCTATGAAAGAATCTAAGAACTTAAACGAGATGACTCTTCGTAGTCTCTACGCAAGTTTAAAGGTTTACGAACTTGAAGTTAATCAAGCTCTAGAGCAAGACAAACAGTTCAGAACTGTATCCTTGCCAGCCATGGTCCAAGAAGAAATCATTGTTGAAAACAAACCGTCTAACTTCTGTGAAAATGATTTTTTATCAGAGCGAACAATTTGCTATGTTTGTTAAAGCGATTTCAAAAATTTGCAAAATATGGAAGAAAGAACACACACCAACAACCTTTCAGGAAAATGGTGAAAGCTCATCTAAGGAAGAGCTTGTGTGTTATAACGTAGGAAACACTGGTCATTTTGCCTCAAAATGTCCTAAGCCAAAATTTGAAGCATACCGAAAACCCTCTTTTAGAAAATTTCAAAAACAAAAGGGTATGTTGGCTGAAGACATAAAGACAAACAAGTTGCTACATGGTTTGAGACCGATTCAGAAGAGGAGGAAGAGGATTGTGAGCAAGCTAACATATGCTTAATAGCTCATGATTCAGGTCCTACCTATGATTCTGAAAATGAAGTCGAAGTTTCACCTAGTCCTTTGGACAAAAATGAAACCAACAAAGGATGGCTTCAAGATGGGAAGAACTTCTCAGGATAATCGGGATATGCTTGAAGAATTTAATTCCTTTAGAGTAGCCTATGTTAAACTTGCCAAGAACTGCTGAGAAACTTCAATTTTGAAAAATCTATGATGGCGGTGAGATTCAAACTCTCAATAATTGTCATCAACAAGAGAGTATCAAGCGAAGGAAGAAAACAAATTCCTTTATGACAAAATTGATTGTCTATCCGAGCACATCAAAGGACTTGACCTAGAGAAAATTGCCTTGCAAAAGACAATTGACTCCCTCGAGGCTACGACTCCAAGGATGCATTCGAAGAAATCTTTTCAAACCAAAAATCTAGCAATGATAAAGCTGGTATAGGATATTCGGATGTGCCTCTTCCGACAATCTCTTGGTTATAGAGAAGGTGAATCCTCAGGAAGCGCTAAAGATATATCTTTCTCTAAGCAGACATTTGGAAATATAGGAAACAAGGCCTTGGTTATTCAAGTGTCCCTACGTTTACCCAAAGCTCGAAAAAAAAGCCAAAATGTGACTCAAATGAGAACCTGAAAGGTAGCAACGGTAGAGAAAGTGAAGTCTGGGCAACAACTATCATGACAAAGTACCTACTTCTAAGGTGACTATATCAGTTTGTCTATGAAGCGAGGAAGGCTCCTTTACGTTGAAGTAAACTTAAAGGTATTTTCTGAGATCATTAGAAAGGTAATCAACGAGAGAAAGCTAAAGCTAAGAATGCATTTGGTAACCTACCTAGAATGATTCGAAAAAAACAAATTAAGTCTATCAACAAAAACAAAACTGAACCAAGAATGGATGTCAAGAAAAGGAATAATCATAAGCACTCTTGGTTTAAGACACTAACAGTTCTCTCTTTCCATTTATGTCATTCTTACGAATTGCCTAGGCCATCGGCACGGAAATACTGCTAAGGTTCACTCAAGATGCAGAGACCTGTTCTCTCAAGGTTGACAGGTATGGGTTCTGAGGTTGCTAATCCTTAGGACCGAAAGAAATAAAGGGTACCTTGTTTACTTTAATTTCTTTCGAGAAATGTTTCATGGCTATAGAATCGAGAAAACAAAGACATCAGTACCTAGGCGGTGGTGCAAAGACACATATTTGGGAGCAGTCTTCTTACAAATATAAATAAGCAAAAGGACCCATTATTATTTTCGGAGATAATGCAAGAGGAAAGACAATTGGATATGGCTCACCATTGAGGAAGTCTCTTCATCAACAAAGTTTCTCTAGTAAGTGGTTTAAAGCACAATCTTTCGAGCATATCCCAATTCGACAAAGGACTTCTATGCCAATTCAATTCCAACCTGCCTCATCAAAGACCGTGAATCGGCTTCTACAATATCGACCGGCAATAGACAAGGAAACGCCTATGTCGTGGGACTTAAATCTCTAGGGAGATTCTCAACCTCAGTGTCTAGTAGCCAACAATGTTCGTGACAACAATGGGCTATGGCACAATCGCTCCCGCCACCTCAACTTCAAGCACCTCTCTCCAAGCTCTCCAAAAATGGGCTTGTCAAAGGTCTACCCACGTGTCTACCGACCATGACCGTAAGTTGTAAAGCTTGCCAACTAGGAAAACTTTCCAAGTCTTCCTTCAAAAGAAAGTCTGTTTTATCAACAAAACGCACTCTTCAACTTCGCATATGGATCTCTTTGACCTATCACAATAGCCAATTTTCGAGACAAGTACACACTTGTAGTAGTTGATGACTACTCTAGATTCACTTGGATTGAAACTATGACATCTAAAGATGAAACGTATGATCTAGTCACGCACTTTTCGTAAGACTTCAAACTCAAAAGCTTGAAGACATTTGTGACATAAGATCTGACAATGGCAATCGAATTCAAGAACAATGGTGAAAATAATGCGATGACCACCGGATCGCCACAACTTCTCCGCCGGTACCTCAACAAAATGGTGTAGCCGAATCCGAAGAACGATTGACAACAAAGAAGAACAATGCCGCGTAAGCTAAACTTCCGAAGTATTTCAAGCGCAGGCATCCAACATCGCATGTTTTACCCGTAATAGATCCCCTCGTAAACAAGTTTTCAATAAAACTCCATATGAAATATGGAGAGGAAGATCCCAAACATAGGATTTCTTA
>JABEVN020002544.1:0-21097 GCA_013146195.2 Codonopsis lanceolata
TAACACTTGTCTATATTGTTCCAACACCTCACACTCGGTGTCCTATTTCTCAAACGAAATTTATATAATAATTATCACCTCTCATCTATGATTTTTAGGTGAAAACATTACTCCGCTTACTAGTTCAATACGGATTTGCCTTACGCTAGTTTCGTGAGGTACTAATCTGCCCTCTAACCACATCATCAACCTTTAATATTCCCCGAGGTCCTCTCTCAGGCTTCCTTAACATTTAACTTTTCTCATAATATAAACCACGCCTCTTGAAAATTGCAATGATCAAAATAAATTGCCTGTAACATCTCATCCTTAATCCTTTAACTCTTCACAATTTATGGAGTCTTCCTAGTCTCATTCGGTACTAAGTGTGCTACTCCAATGCATTAACTCGTGATCTTCACTTAAATATTAATTCGCAATATCATCATATTTGCCACCAATTCCAGGACTCTCATTCACGGATATTACTAGTACCACCTTATACATATCAACATTGGCACCTCTACTAGTGCTAACCTCTATTCTAGTTCAAACATCTTAACATGCTATAACTCTCGACGTTAAGATATAATAAATCACACAAAACCAACCCCCAAAGCCAAGGAACCTATCCCTACCGAAAGCTAAATTTATAATCATAGCTCGATAGAATAATCAGGACGATCCCGAATCTCGATTTCAATACGAAATCCCAAGGTCGTGCCGCCAAGGAAACAAATAACAACAACAAGTAACAAATAATGGGTAGGGCCATAACGGCGATACACCGACAACTCAAAACACATGAAATAAAAATAAATGGCGCCCGAGCTAACAAGCTCAAACTAAAACAACCAAAGAGATAGTTAAATCTCTCGGTCCAAAAATTCGACTCGCGGCCGCAACATTGGGCACGTAGAACAAACTCCCTCGTTATGCAATTCAATATAGAGCATAAAATAAACCAAGTCATCGGCGGCTACTACCGAACCCAACATTAAACTAAGTCTAAGACTCTAGTCTAACAACTCGAACGGCTAAAACATGCCGGAGAACAAACATCATATTAAACTAGCAATTTAACATGCTAAACATAACACCATTAACCACGCACGACTAAAACCATTGGCTACCAACAAAATAAGTACTAACGCTTATATGTACTAACAACTAGAAAATATATGAAAGTTTAACTACTAACATAACAAGCACAACCACCACCGGTTGGCTACCAAAAGAATAGGCTAACCACATAATTACAACATTACAAATACATCAAGGTTTGCTACCCAATCATGAAGTTTACATAACTTCATCTTCCCAACGACCTCACCAAAAACAAAACCAACAACTAAGTAGCAACCTTTCCAAAAGAATTCCTTGCCAACGTAACCTTCTGGATTTACTTGGATCCGCTCGAGCGACTCGGATCTAGGGAAACACAACCAACAAATAAAAGTAAGTCACAATGACTTAGTAAGTTACTAACCGTAACTTCCTATCATGGCATAATACTCAATCATAAATCACATCATGCTATCGTCATGAAATAACCTTATATAAAAATCATGTTATGGCATCCATGCTCAACATAAATAAAACATGTTATCATTGTAGTATAACATTTCATTAAAATCCATGTCAAGACAATTATATGCTTAACGATCATAATTCTTGTTATTGATATAACATAGCCTTCCGATGGGTTACATGTGAAGGCATATAAACTTAACAACAATAATTCCTGCTTTTAACATAATGCCATATCCGAATAATATTCATGATAAAGCATAATAACATAACAACGGTAACTCATGTCATCGTTATAACATTGCCTTCCCATACTATTCATGTCAAGGCGTACAAACTTAACAATAATGATTAATACCTTTGGCATAAAACCACATTCCAATAATACTCATGTGATAGCATACATGCTTACAACATTAATCCATATGTTATCTATTAAGTATAACATGTAAGAAACCAAAACAAACATCATATCATATCCAATTCACCAAGCACGTTATTCACTTAAGCACTTGTGAAACAATTCATGTATAAGGGATATGATACCATTACCCAAATTCCTCCGCGCGTGTCGCTCCTGCAAAAACACGTGCAAAACCTTTATGTGCCCTCGATATCCCTCTCGTAGATATCGACGTCCCGAGACGCCTCCGCCGAGTTCCATAGTTATCAAAGTCATGTGTATTACTACAACTAAGATAAACTACTTCCCCACCGTGGCCATCGATGGAGGGGTGTGTGCAAACCCGGCACGGCGATCCATCGCGATCACGAATCTCACAATTCGTGAAGACGATGTATCGTCCCACCAAAACTCAACCAAACCGACTCCAGCTGGACTCAAAACCCAAGCACAAGTAATATATACTCATATGCTCAAAACAAGTAGGTAAACACTCTACTATCAAACTAGTCATGCAATTCATCCACAACTAGCATAAACATCACAACCGAGAATCATATAAGTTCTCATAATCAAGTGTGCTTCACACACTTCAAAACTTCTTGGAGGCTCGACCTCCATGAATTCTACCCAAAATTCCGTAGGACTTAAAATTATAGTTCCTAGGATTCATACTAACCCAAAGGTTAACTCCGTTGAGTTCAATCTAAGTTTTCCGAAAATTCAAGGATTAGAAGCTTAGGCTTCATCAACCCCCTATGTTCATAACTATCGCCCAAAACCACAATCCCAATGTTCAATATACTCATATAAACCCAACAAACTAATTAACAATGCAACTTAGAATAATTTAGCCATCTTGTGCATAATATCATCCAAGTCATCATACCAATCATAACGTTCAATTCATGATTTAAAATTCACCACATGGTTCAATATGTTCTATTAAGCTTGTAAAACATATTAATCAAGCTAACATCATTAGATTGCAAGCTAAAACCAAATTAGGGCAAATCACCCTCCAAGCATCTCAACCAAACCAATTTCAATACTCATGGCTAATCAACACAACTAAGTTCAATAAACTCCACTAAACATGTATAACATGCTAATTAGGCTTACCATCATCTTTAACAAGCCAAATACAATTTGGGGAAAATCCCCTTCCAAGCATCTTTGTCATCCAAGCTCAATACCCATAATTAATTCATATAGCAAAGTTTAATATACTCTATTAAGCATATAGAACACATTAATCAAGCTTACATCATCAATTTGCAAGCTAAAACAAAATTAGGGCAAGACACCCTCCAAGAATCTCAACCAAACCAACATCAATCTTCATGAAAAATCAACATAATCAAGTTCAATAGGCAATTTAGAACATGAATTTCACTTAGGCATGGTCTCACATAGGCCAATCAAGCTCTAACATAAACTTGAAATCCTAGGGTTCATACATTTCTAGAAACCCTAACAATGGCTTCCATTGACCTCACATAACACACATGGTTGTTTCCCTAGGGTCAATGGAGCCTAAAATCAAAGGAAGAGAGGTAGAAACTTACCAATTTTCGGCCTCCCAAACTGCCAGATTTTGAAACCCCAAAAATGAAATCTTCTCTTCACTTCTCTCTCTTCAAACTTGTGGGTTGAATGGGGAAGAAGACTCCTAGTAATGGCCTCCAAGATCAGCCCCTTTGAAACCCTAGAATCACCTTCTCAAGCTTCCTCTTTGGTTGGGTTGAAGAGCTTGTAGAAGAGCAAAAGGGGGAAACCGATTTCTGTCTTGGCCGCATAGAAGAAGAATGCGGCTGTTTTGCTTTTATAAGAGGGATTAAATCCCCTAATCAAACCACTAATCCACCCCTAATAACTCTAATAGGTGTTTAGGACATGTTTAGGTTAAGTAGGAGGGTTAAGGTGTGGTTTAAATTGGGTTTAGGTGGCCAAAATTTCGGACAGTGTATAAAAAGGGACAAAATCCCGTAATCTGGGTAACAGGTACCCATGCGGTCGCATGGGTTGCTATGATGCGAGCGCATCATGGCAGACTCTCCCTTTTATGGTTTTGTTGCTTCCTCGCTCGATCCCGGACTCTCCCGCATGCATTCTCGAGTCTAAATGCTTCGAAATGGCTCACAATTGAACCCTTAAAGTCCTCAAACATTAAACTAGTCCATCCAAGTCTCAAACCAATTTTAAAGTAGGTCTAGACTCTCATAAACAACACCCGAAACAACCCGGGGCAAAACCGACGCAAGACGTAACTACTTGCTATCTAAACGTCGAATGAAACCGCAAACCGATGGGTAATAACCCATGATTGTAAACACCTATTAGGGCTACAAAATAGGCCTGAATGCCTCTCAGATGATGCTCAACAGATAGGGGAAATAGGCTCCCGAAAGACGAGACGTTCGCCCGGCTCCATCTCAAACTACGCGATAAGGAGAATTGCTATTCTCGAGGCGTCAAAACTTCACGAGACTTATGGAATACATCCAATTAGAAGTCTAACACATCTAAACATGTTATTTAATCATCATGTAAAGATCTGGGACCAAATCGAGGTTAGAAACACAAAACCCGCATAAACTCTCAATCGCGTCGCATTTCGACTATCGTCGGGTTACGACTTTTGACTTTAACAAGTCAACCACTAAATGACATCTCCTATAAGTTTTTTAGTCTTAATGCGGTCTCTCATACACATTTAGACTCTCACACAACCAAACAAGCGATCAACCAAAGAAGAGATGCGAGCATTGCACGCAATTCAAGCTAACCGGGAATCGGGATCTTACAAGAAGGGAGATGAAGGAAGGCCAGAAGAAGAAGGCACCAGGCCAATCTAGCCATTCCTCTCCTCCATCTACCCAAGCCAAGCCATCCTCTAAGCCACCTACCCAACCCAGCCAACCACCTTCACCAACTCCTGAATCCACTCCCAAACCAAAACGAAGGAGACTTCGCAAAAACCTTCAAGACCACCACCGCCAGCCCTCCAACCTCTACCGATGAAGCAATGAGTCTCCTATTCACCGGCCGAGGAAGAAAAGGAGAGCTACCTGGTTCCCCAACCCTCTACCGCCAGCCAACCAACTACCTATACCGACGCCCAACACTCAACTGCCAACCCTTCATCTATACCAACTACCGACGCCCAACCAACTACCGACGCCCAAACCTTACCTGTCAACCTTTCATCTATACCTATCAACCCTTCATCTATTCCTCCTGAGTCATCTACTCAGAGGAATTCACCACCTCCCGAGGAGTGTATCCCTCGAGGAGCTCAAAATCGGGAGGAGCCCGTAACCCCAACTCCTCCTCCTCCTTCACCCTTTAACTACTCACCCGACCCATCCACACCTTCCTCACCACCCCAATCCCAACCAACTTCTTCAACCACACCACCCTTAGACCCTGCCGGCCAAGTTCCTCTTCGAACTTTCAAGAGCGCATCTATTCACCCCTACTTATCAACCTCCTCAACCTTCTCAACCTCCTCAACCTTCCCTTCAAAAACCAAAATACCTCTTCTACCTTGCCCCTTCTTTCTGGCTCTCTACCGAACCCATTCCCCAATCCTCCCATATCGCTGAAAATTTCGACACCGATATGAACTGAACCGATTCCCCACCAACTCCACCTCCACCCTCCCTATCACCATTTCCTCTTCCACTAAAAACCATACCAACCCAAGACTCATCCTCTCGCCTCCGTAACTCCCCTCTACAACAACCCTTCGGGCTGCAGACTCGCCTCGTCCGGCACCATTCACATTGGCCAAGAATCTACTTCCCATCCCACCAATGCTGAAGTTTTGTCCCGCTAGATGCCATCTACCGGGCTAGGCGAGCTCACAAGCATATCTACGCTATCACGCTGAAGTAGCCACTAAGGCAACGGCCAACGACCGACTACTACTACTCTTCGACAATTTCAAGAGGATGTCTCTCGTTTTTGGACAGATGACACGACTTCACCGATGTCAAGATCAACATCGAAGCTCAACGAGATGAAGGTTGCCGTATCATAGGCTCCATTTTCTACGAGTTATTCCACGCCATCACTCTCCATCTCAGCCACTGGCACTTCTATTATGGAACTCAACAACCTCGCTCGCAACTCGCTCATGATATTATGAATGCCAACCGAGATCGTGATCCGCCATCACGAGGAGAAGCAAATGAGATCTATCAACGTAATGCCGATGGAAGAGAACAACCGCCTTCGTGAAGAACGGACTACCGCTCGCTCCACCGGACCTCCGATCGATGCGATGACCTAATATCAACGAAGAATGGAAGAGCTAGAGCGAGAAAGAAGAGAAAGGAGGTCGCAGACAAAGGCAAAGGGAAAAGACCTTGGTAGCTTTTGTATCTTTTCTTCCCTTTCCTTTGTATTTATCTTATTATTTGAAAACTCGTTGAATGTAAACATCTTGTTTATAAATACGATGATTACTTGCTTTTTCAAAAATTATGGTGTTTAAATTCTTACTACTTTATTGTTTATCTAAATTAGAATTTAAACATTCAGTTTAAATTTATTTAAACTGCTGCTAATCTGTGTGATGTTCTTTGACTCTCTTATTCTTGTATGCACTTAGATTAGTCCCTTGCATTTGAGGTGTTATTCTGCTCAATAGAGGCATGTCTACCGACTACTTAATATATACAAATTCTCGAGACATGACATGGTATTATCTATTAAATAGTTTGTTTTAAAACCCTCATTTGTAGTAATGATGACCAGATATAAATAGGAGGAGATTGTTGATTCTTATGTTAAATTTATATCTCGATCAAGACATTACATTAGTTTTATACTTCGCTGGCTAATCGGTCACAGATCGATTAGCGTGGCAACCGTGTATAGAACTTTGCCTTGTATAGTTTTTGTAGGACTTTTTCAGAATGGAAGACCCTTCTCTGCTTCACCTGAAGACTCGCTCAAAGCTTAAGATCGGTAGACCTCGTGTCCAACTGACCGCTTCTACGTGTCCTCTCCAAAGAAGCTAGTGGATTAATTCAAACTTATTTCCATATATTATTTGAATTAATCCAAGTCATTCCCTGACATGTCAAGCCGCCGAAAGCAACTTTCCGAAAAGCAGAAGACCTTTTCGCCCCGAAAGCGTAAAAGCTGCATCGCCCCTACTTTCTCGCTTCATCTCTCGATCCGACACCAAATCGCCCACCTTTTTGAAGATCTCATAAATGATTATCGCTCTAGATATCTCGTGAAGACGAAAATCCTTGATCGATGCCCCATGCATTTAATGCATTTATGAATAGAGTGTTGAAGTCTTCGCCCTCTCCAACGGATTCTTTTGAAATGCACTCGCTTTAAATACGCCATTGAAGACCGGAACAAAGAGACAACTGCATGTAATCAATCGAACACTTAAAGAATTGCTCGAATCTTCACAACTCCAAGTCTTTCATTTCCAAGGCATTCAATAGATCCTCAACAGATCTAGAAGTCCTCGTCAACAACAAGAAGCTGCTCTTCAAAATTTATTGCTTTATTCTTCTTGTTGTTAATTTCCATTAACTATACTTCTGCACGAATTAAATATCTTGTTTTTACAGATATTTAATTCCCTAGACCCAAACACAAGTCAATATTTTGTACACGATCCATTAGGGATATTCTTTGTAATTGATCTAAGTGGAAAACATAGTGCACAATTTAAATCCAAGGTTGACTGCCTTGGTGGTGGACGTAGCACTCATTATAGTGTGAACCATCCCAAAATACTTGTGTTATTTCCTACCGTCTGCCTATTTATTTGAACCGCTTAGTTTCATTGTTTATATTATCCATTTCAGCAGTAACTTAAGTAATCTGTAAAAGGTCTACCGGTAGTCCTTATCGCACTGAACAATTTTCTTGAAGGTCTTCCGCTACTTGATTCTCTTCATATATTGCAAGTATCTTTCAAGGAACTTACTTAAAAGTTTTAAAGTGTTAATAAGCTATTCAACCCCCCCCTTCTAGCTTATTATTGTGCTCATTGGGACCCACAATCTCCTTTATGTTCAATTCATAATAATTATCATTCAATTTCTTGGGTTCGTTCACTAAAGATAGATATAGTCTGTTGAACAATTGGTTCAGCCTCCATCCCCGCAAAATTCATCTATTCTATTTCCTAAGCACAAGAACTGTCAATCTAGCTGTGACCTAGATTTATGATCTATCTGTCACCTAGATCATGTATGAACCTGATCCTAACTTATCACTCTCGTGCATCGATAGGTCCAATTTATTGTGATGGTGAGCTAGTGTACGACATATTCACATTGGTCATGCAGTTATCCGCACCTCTAGGCCTTTATTATTTGCGATTACATTCATTTGTTCAAAGCAAAATAATATAGGGATTGATAAACAACACAATCAACAAGAATTGAATGATCATATATAAGAATCAAAACATAATTCGATACAAGTTACCTCCCACCTCCTAGATTATGGATGATTTAGTTCATCATAGACAATAAACAACACATGGAGATGATTGGATACATGATTTGATCTTCTATACTTGAAATTACACAATCTAAAAACTACCTAAAATCTATCTAAGAGTGCTTCCAGCCGTCTCTCTTCTTTGGCTCTTGGCATCTAACTTCAATATTTACTCGGGAGTTGTAATCCAATCGAATCACTGTGTGAAAATCTGAAATTAGCGCGTTCTGACCACCTTGCGGTCGCAAGGTGTTGAGTACCTTGCGTCCGTAAGGTATCTAGTGTGTCTGGCCTTTGGTTGCTTGGCTTTTCATCCGTACTGCCTACCTTGCGATCGCAAGGTCTGATGTACCTTGCGTCCGCAAGGTCTTCAAATCTGACAGTCTTCACTTTTTCTTCATTTTTTCTCTTTTGGTCCTTCTTGACATTTGCACTTAAAACCCTGGAATTTCGCGTATTTTCACTAAAATCCCTTAAACTTACAAAACTCACCGAAAACATATATTAGTAGCCAAAAGCCTCGTGAAATAGCCTAATTTAAGTCATAGAAGCATATAAAATCGACGTATAAAATACATCGATCAAATACCCCCAAACTTAAACTTTGCTCGTCCATGAGTAAATAATAAACACTTATAAATACAAAAGCATATAATTAACAAAAATGAAAATCTTTTTGGAAGGTAACACTATTTACACTCCTCTATAAACCCACAAACTCAAGGAGACTCTTTCGAGTGACTCGACTAAGCAAATAAATACAAAAACTGATAAATACAAAAGCAATTAAAAACTAAGCTAAAAATAAACATAAAATATTTTTGGCTTCATTCTCAAGTTATAAGTGTATGTCATGCAAAGCAATCTCAGTTCGATGCTCACCACATATATAAGCTTAGTCACATAAAACCAACTGATCTTTTCTTAAAACTGCTACTACTTCTAATTTCTCCGTGTGTGTGTGATCACCAGTCTTAAAAAATATCTTAACTAAAACAGTTTTATTAAGCTAAACACCACATTCATATGAAAATCAAAGTTTAATAGAAAATCATGCATTAAAGATTATGAGATCTACCATCCAAACCTGGTCAGTTACAGACAGAAAGGTCCCAAGGATTTCAAAGACTTATACATCCATCCCATGCACTTCTATGTATGACATACAATGCTCTCCTATCCCAATGACTTGTAATAGCTATGATTATGCTAACACAGTGAGCTTTAGGGCGAATAATAATGAACATGAAGTGTTTGATCAATTCCATATGACTCACTTGACAGTTGAAACAGCATAAGCATTGGCAAGAAGATCATTAGGTCTTTATTTAGCTTGTAATGTAAGGCCAAGGTGTTGGGAGGACTTTAAGAGTGAATTGTAGACACTTTTTGGCTTGGGAGGACTCAAGGATGCATGCAGGAGAGTCCGAGGCCGAGCTAGGGATCAACATAAGAGAAAATGAAGTGCATCAGTATGATGCGCTCGCATCAAAAGGGAGCAAGCGACCGCATCACCTCCAAAATCCTGATTACGGGATTTCTGCATTCTTCACCCATTTGGTCAACTTAACCCCACCCAAACCCAACCTAACCCATCCTAAACCACCCTAGTTCGTCCTACCTATCCTCCCTTGCATGCTTGACAAGTTTTGGGAGTTTTAAGTGCATGTACAACACTTGGCAAAGAAAGACATCCAACATGAACAAACATGCATTGGACAGCTCCTCCCACCCCACTTCAGCCATAGAGTGACCATTACCTCCACTAAACCCATCCTATTAAGCCATCCTCTCCCAAATTCGTGGCTGAACATTTCATGCAAGTTATAGAGAGTTTCTTGAAGGTTCTTGGGTGATCAACAATGGTGGCCAAGTCTTGAGGAAGCCATTTCCAAAACCCAACCATAGAAGAGAAGAGGAGGGCAAGGAGATCGCATACCCACCTATGCATGGACGTTTTGTACATCTTGTAGGGCTGATTTAAGGTGAGTTACAACATCTCTTCTTATTTATTTTAGCCTTATTGACCCTAGGGAAAACAATCTTGCTATTTGAGGTCAATGAGAGCACTTAGGACCTTGTAGAGATGCCATGTTCTCGTATATGCTAAATGATGCAATTTTGGTTGTATAAACAGATTATGATCAGATTATAAAGAATTTTTATGATGTTATTTATGTGTGGCAATGTATGATAAATCACCCTATCTTGTTGTTTAAGTGTTAGGAGCATGTTTGATGAAATTGTTAGGCTTGTAGAGATGCCATGTTCTCGTATATGCTAAATGATGCATTTTTGGTTGTATAAACAGATTATGATCAGATTATAAACCATGTTTATGATGTTATTTATGTGTGGTAATGTATGATAAATCACCCTATCTTGTTGTTTAAGTGTTGGGAGCATGTTTGATGAAATGGTTAGGCTTGTAGAGATGCCATGTTTCACTATATGCTAGATGATGAAATTTTGGTTGGATGAACATGTTGTAAAGTATGATTATGATGATATTCATGTGTAGAGATATATGATGAATTATGCTATCTTGTTTTTTTAAGTGTTGGGAGCATATTTGATAAAATGGTTAGACTCATATTTGATGAAATGACAAGAATGAATATATATGCCTAGTTTGTGACTTTGATTCTATGTTTCATACTTAATTGTTTGATTGAGGTTTTATGGGTTTAATGACCTTAGTAACCTATTTCTTTATGTTAGTATGGATATAGGAGAGTATTGAGGCCAATGGCTTCTATACCCTAATTTTTGAAAGATTGATTATGACTCAACAGAGTTGACCATTGGGTTAGTATGACATTAAGGAGTGATATGCCTAAGTCCTACGAATTTTGAGATAGTATTAATGGAGGTTAAGCCTCGAAGCATTTTAAAGTGTATGAAGAACACTTGATGATTAGAGCCTTGATTTTATCTCTAATCTGATTATGTGCTAGTTGTGAATTAAAAGCATGACTAGATGATTGTAGAGTACATGCCTACTTATTTGAGCATATGAATATGAATTACGTGTGCTTGAAGTTTGAGTCCAGCTGGAGTCGGTTTTGTGGGTTCCAATGGGCACAATAATAAGCTCGAAGGGGGGGTTGAATAGCTTATTAAATACTTAAAACTTTTAAGTAATTTCTTTGAAGGATACTTGCAATCTATTGAAGAGAATGAAGTAGCGAAAGACCTTCAAGATAGTTGTTCCAGGTCTGCCGATAAGGACTACCGGTAGACCTTTTACAAGTTACTTAAGTTCTGCTGTAAATGGATAAAGATAATCAAAGTAATGACCAGATCAAATGACAGACAAACAGATAAAAAATAACACAAGTATTTTGGGATGGTTCGCACTATAAAGAGTGCTACGTCCACCACCAAGGCAGTCAACCTTGGATTTAAATAGTGCACTATGTTTTCCACTAGATCAATTACAAAGAATATCTCTAATGGATCGTGTACAAAATATTGACTTGTGTTTGGGGTCTATGGAATTAAATATCTGTAAATAGAAGATATTTAATTCGTGCAGAAGTATAGTAAATGAATGTAAACAACAAGAAGATAAAACAATAAGTGTTGAAGAGCAGCTTCTTATTGTTGACGAGGACTTCTAGATCTGTTGAGGATCTCTTGATTGCACTGAGCTGTAAGACTTGGAGTTATAAAGTTTCAAAGCAATCCTTTAAGTGTTCGATTGATTCTGTACAGTGCTGTGTCTCCAATCTTTAATGGCAGTATTTATAGCAGGTGCACTTCAAAAGATCCGTTGGAGAAGACGAATACTTCAACAGC
Organism: Codonopsis lanceolata; assembly: GCA_013146195.2. Lineage (NCBI taxonomy): Eukaryota > Viridiplantae > Streptophyta > Magnoliopsida > Asterales > Campanulaceae > Codonopsis > Codonopsis lanceolata. The sequence continues at coordinate 12,200 of JABEVN020002544.1, forward strand.
TCTTTTATGAATGCATTATATGCATGGGGCTGTCAGTCAAGGATTTTCGTCTTCACGTATATCTAGAGCGGTAATGATTTCGAGATCTTCAAAAGGTGGGCGATTTAGGTGTCGATTCGAGAGTTGTTGCGCAGAGGAGACATCCGCTTTTTCGCTCAGACGAAAAGTCTTCCCGCTGAAAGTTGCTTTCGGCGGCTTGATATGTCAGGGAATGTCTTAGGTTAATTCAAACAATGATAAGGATAGGTTTGAATTAACCCAATGAGTCATTGCTGGACAGGACACGTCATAAGATACTAGGTGGACACAAGGTCTGCCATTCTTTAAGCTTTGAGCAGGTCTTCCGGTGAAGATTGAAGAGGTCTTCCGCTGAACCTGTAAAGTCCTATGAAAACTATACTTGGCAAAGTTCTATACACAGTTGCAACGCTAATCGATACGCAGCCCGATTAGCCACTGAAGTATAAAACTAATGTAATGTACTGAACAGATATAAATCTTAACAAAAAAAGTCAACAATCTCCTCCTATTTATATCTAGTCATCATTACTACAAATCAGGGCAAAAACAGAGTATGTGATAGATAATAGCATGTCTGAGTATTTTATATATTGAAGTAGAAGACATGTCTCTATCAAACAGACGAGCACCTCAAGTGTAAGGAACTAATCTAAGTGCATACAAGAATAAGGAAATCGAGAGTAGCACACGTATCAAGAGCAAAGACAGTTCAAATATAAATTTAAACTGAGTGTTTAAATTCTGAGCAGATATAGAAAATAAATAAACAAGAATTTAAACAATACAATTTTGAAGAGCAAATAATCTTTTGTATTATAAACAAGATGTTTACATATTACAGAGTTTTCAAAATAGGATAGATACAAAGGTAAAGGGAAGAAAAGATACAAAAGTTACTAAGATCTTTTCCCTTTGCCTTTGTCTGCGACTTCCTTTTCCCTTCGTTCTTGCTCTAGCTCTTCCATTCTTCGCTCAGATTCGCCATCTCGCATCGAGGAGGTCCGGTGGAATAAGAACGTAGTCCAGTTCTTCACGAAGACTTTGTTCTCTTCCATCGATTCGTTGATTGACCTCATTTGCTTCTCCTCCGTGATGGCCAGATCATGATCACGATTTGCATTCAGAACGTCGTGAGCAGATTCTCGAGCAATGTGGTTGAGCTCTAGAACAGGAGGGCGACCGTTGCCGAGATGGAGAGTGATGGCATGGAAAAGCTCATAGAAAAGGGAGGAGCAGATACGTACACACTCATCTCGTTGAGCTTCAACGCTGATCTTGACATCCGTGAAGTCGTGTCGATTCGCCCAAAGCGAGTCCGCATATCCTCTTGAAATTGTCGAAGAAGAGCGGCGATTCGGTCATTGGCCTTGAAGCGGCGGCTATTTCGCGATAGCGGTAGTGATGCCGTAAGCGCCAGCCGTTCATATATGGCATCCAGTGACAAAATTTCATCATTGGCTGGCTGATGAGAAGAGGTTGCCTGGCCAATATGAATCGTGCCGACAGAGGTAGAGTCGGCAGGCCGTATGGGCTGTTGGAGTGGAGGAGTGATGGAGTCGGAAGAGGACGAGTCTTGGGTTGGTATGGTGTTGGTGGAAGAAGATATGGTTATGGGTGGAGGGGGAGGTGGGGTTGGTGGGGAATCCAGTTCCATATCAGTGTCAGAATTTTAACTGATATGGGAGGATTCGGGAAGAGGGTCAGGAGAAAACTAGAAGGAAGGGGCAGGGTAAAAGAGGGATTTTGGTTTTCGTAGGGAAGGTTGAGGAGGTTGTTGGGTAGGGGTGAATAGGTGCACTCTTGACGAAAGTTCGAAAAGGAACTTGGAGGCAGCAGAGTCTATTGGCTGTGGGGGAGGGACCGGAGTTGGTTGTGGTGTGGTTGATGAAGTTGGTTGGAATTGGTGAGGTTAGGAAGGGGTAGATGGGTCAGGTGAGTAGTTAAAGGGTGAAGGAGGAGGAGGAGTGGGGGTTCAGGTTGGCTCCTCCTGAGTTTGAGGCTCCTCCTGAGGGATAGGCTCCTCCGGAGGTGGTGAATTCCTCTTAGTAGATGACTCAGGAGGAATGGGTTGTTGGGTGGGTGTGTCGGTAGAGGGTTGGCTACAGGTAGTGGAAGTTGGTTGAGTGTTGGTAGATCGTTGGGCGTCGGTAGTGGCTTGGCTGGCGGTAGAGGGTTGTGCGTCGGTAGAGGTCTTGGTACCAGTAGTTCTCCTTTTCTTCCTCAGCGGCTGAATAGGAGGCTTAAGCGGCCTTCACCTGGTAGTGGTAGGAGGTCCCGGTGGTTGGTCTTCAAAGGTTTTACGAAGTTTCCTTCGTTTTGGTTTGGGAGTGGGTGCAGGAGACGGTGAGGGTGATTGACTGGTTTGGGTAGGTGGCTGGGAGGAAGGGTTTGTTGAGTTTGAGAGGTTGGCTGGGCTTGGGCTGGTGAAGGTGAAAGATGGCTGGACTGTCCTGGTGCCTTGTTCTTTTGGCCTTCCTTCATCTCCTTCCTAATCCATTTGGCCTGCTCCTCTTCAGTTGGAGTGGCCTCTTCCGGCCTTGTCTTCTTTGCTTTGCCCTTGGCTGCCATCTTGGTTCTAAGCAAATGCTTCCGCCTCATCGCCGTGTCTTTGGCCTTGATGGAGTGGAGAGGCGCAGCCACTTGATCATTGAACTTGCGAGGCCTTTTTGAGGGTTACGCTGCCGTCATGTGCTTCCATGTTGAAGCGAGTTACCAAGATCGGTACAGGCTTAGCAACCTTATCAAGGGTGACTAGCGGTAGACCCTTCTGCAGCCGTCGCTTGTTCTCGTACTCAATGTACTTAGTGAAGAACGAGGCTGTGAGTTGCTTCTCCTTGGCCACTATAATCAATTCATCTTCCTTCAAGGAAGAGTTGACATTAGCATCATCTCTAAGAAGGGCATTGATTAGCCTTACAAAGGGTAAACGCTGTGTGGGGTTGTTCTTAGCTTTCTACCCACCGCTTCAATTCGTTGAAGATGACCCCCGCTTGAGACGAAGTCGAAGGAACACCAAGACCGGTAAGGTTGATTTGTTGAGCCGTGAACATGTCATGTGCTCCACTCTTGAATAGAAGCCCCTTGTCTATAAGGTGGTTGGTGCAGTAGACGTCAAGAGGGAACAGATTTCGGAGTATTTTCCCTTGAGGTTCTCTGTAAGTGTCTACTCCTCTCATTGCTTCCCAGACATGTACAGCCTCAGCAATGGTTGCTTCAAGAGGTCCACCAAAGTGTACGCCGATGATGGTGGAAATTTTCTTGGCGGTGATGGAGATAGGTCGGCCCCTAATCCATCCTCGTAGAGCATTCGGGCTCATGAGCTCCATCCTCTGATAGAATTCTTCTGCCAGAAAGATACTGTAGTTCTTGTCGTTGAGGCAGAAGAGAGGGAGTATGCCAGAGGCGTTCATGTCATCGCATGCTTTGACGCCGGAAGCTATCGAGCGCATGCAGGAGGTCAATGCACATCCCTCGAATATACGACCGGTCCAGAGCAACTATGATGTCATGAGAGGCGGGAAAGGTTGGATATCCCGGAAGGTTGACATCCGTACTTGGAGGAATGTCAGTTTCTGGGTTTATTTTCTTTCCGGTGTCTCGCTTAGATTTTGAGGTCTTTGCCTGAAAGAAATGCAAATAAAAATTAGGGCATTTTACCTCAAGAACTAAACAAGCAGAAATTTCAAGGTTTCCTGAAATAATTGGAATTTTTCGAAACGAAAACTTGAAACTCTAGAATGTTTTAGTGAATCCACACCCGAGAAATGTAAAAAACAGAAGTTTTCCATAAGAATAGATAATGAAAGTACATAAACGACTGTTAGTTTTCTAGGTTTTAAGCACAACAATGGCGAATATTGAACAAACTCGAAAATTACTGTTTGTATTCCAAAAAAAATTTAGGTTATGAAGTGAAATGCGAAACAGAAAACAATAAGTTTCAAGTAGAGAGTAGAGAAGAACATACCATTGCTGTTGATGAGAAGAAGAAACAAGAAGAATTTGGAAATGCAGAAAGCAGTTACACAGAGAGGGTATGAATAGAGAGAGAAATATTTTGTCAAAGGAGTTTCGTAAAGTTTTGTAAAGGAGGTTCAAGGTCTATTTAAAGGCGAGAAAATTTTAGCGCTAAAAGCGGAAACTTAAGATATTTTCTTAAGTGCCAAATTTCATCCTTGACCCCCTTTATTGCTTTAGAAACCTCTTTAGCAAAAATAGACTAAGTGAGAATACTGACCTTAAGTCTTCCGGTAAAGAGAAACTTACGTCTTCCGATCACTCTAAAACTAAATCTACCGGTATGAAAGAAACATTAAAAAAAAACTTTGAATTTAAGCAGTAGGATCAATCATACCAAGATTTCTCCTTAAATAAGCAAACCTGGTGGCATCCAATGGTTTTGTGAGAATGTCAGCCAATTGATGCTCAGTTGGAACATATTCCAAGCAGATGTTACCTTTCTCCACATGATCTTTGAGGAAGTGATAACAGATATCAATGTGCTTTGTCTTGGAGTGCATTACTGGATTTTTGGAGACTAAAATTGCTGATGTGTTGTCACACAAGATTGGGCAGTTTGCAATCTTGATGTTGTAGTCCACTAGTTGTTGCTTCATCCATAGGAGTTGAGAGCAACACTAAAGAATGTATTTACCTTCGTGGTTGAGTTTGCAACCGATCCTTGTTTCTTGCACGCACCATGAGACAAGTCTATTTCCAAGGAATTGACAAGTCCCAGGGTGCTTCTTCTCGCTTACTTTCTTGTGCATAATCTGATCCGAGTATCCAACAAGATCGAATTTGTTGTTTTTGGAATACCATATGCCTAAGTTTGTTGTTTTTGAAACATATCTGATGATACCTTTGGCAGCAAGCAAATGTGACTCCTTTGGATCAGCCTGAAATCTAGCACAAACACAAACAACAAACATAATGTCGGTCCATCGGGCAAGAAGGTAAAGAAGTGAACCTATGATTCCTCGGTATTTGGTCATGTTCTCTTGCTTTCCCTTCTCATCTTTGTCAAGATGGCTGTCGGTAGACATTGGAGTTTCGAATCCTTTACCTAAATCAAGACCGAACTTCTTGATTAGTTCCTTTGCATATTTGGTTTGGTGATGAAGATTCCGTCTAAGTCTGTTGTATCTGCAGCCCTAGAAAGTAGGTAAGTTCACCCATCATGCTCATCTCGAACTTGCTTTGCATCGGCTTCTCGAATCTTTTACACGGCTTTGGTTAGTTGATCCAAAGATGATGTCGCCCACATAGATTTGTACCGTAAGAGAATGGCCTTTGTGCTTGAGGATGAATAAAGTGGTGCCTATCCTTCCTCTCACGAATCCTTGTTCTGTCAAGAACTTGGATAGAGTTTCATACCAAGCTCTTGGAGCTTGCTTCAGACCATAGAGAGCTTTCTTGAGTCGGTAGACGTGATCCAGCTTTGTGAATTGACAAACTCGGAGGCTATTCAACATATACCGCTTTCTTGAAGATCCGTGAGAACCCAAACCCATTACTTGCATTACCTGTTTTATACCTTAATAACTTGGGTATATTATGCCTTATCATGATTAAATATCTCCCTTTTTGTCCATGTCCATTTCGTATTGTTGTTATTTCGCTCTTGTCGCTTGATTTCCTTCTATGCTTAGCATACCTTCCGTTACGCCTCGTGTATTGCCTTAGCTTTGGTTTGCACTCAACCGAGACTTGTTAGGGTTCGATTGTCTCTCATAGGCGACCTAGACGCCGCCTTGATCATAGTAAGCTTGTTGGGAAGTTTAGAAACCTTCTTGCCTTGTTTCGGCCTTAGCGATTTCACCTGCCTCCGCTTTTGCGCGTTTAAGGCGAATTGTTCCTTGAGTTCCGGACTTGTATTCAAGTCATAACCATGATTTAACAAGCCTATTCCATGCCCATGTTACCCTAGTTATATTGACCTTTGATCCGGGTTTGATTCGTCAACCAATCGTCGCTTGACTCGAGCCTTGTCCTACCTTGTTCCGGGTGATGTTCGGGTGTATTTCGGACATGTTTTGAGTTGTGTTAGACCCTAGAATGGTTGCCCATGAGCTTGGGACCATTTAGGACTTGTTTAGGTCAAGTTTTGATGCCCCAGAAGTTCAGGCGGCCGCATGGCTCGAGTGAGGCGCCCGCCTCAAATACTGAGAACAAATGAAAACAGGGAACCAGTCCCAGCATCTGAGGCGGCCGCATGGCCCCTCATGAGGCGCCCGCCTCACCTCCTGCATGCCTCTACGGATTTTTTCTTCCTTCCAGCTTTTGTGATCCAAATTAACACTTAAACCCCCTTCTTAATTAGTCCTAATCCAACCTATTTAACCCTAATTAAGCTAGATTAGTCCTAAGCTCAAGCTACCACCCTTGGACACTTGGATTCCACCTCTCCTCTCCCCTTGACACTTGAATTCCACCAAGATCATGCAAGATATAAAAGGGCTCCCTTGTTGACTTGCCTTAATCTCTCATAATCTGATTTCTCTCCTCTCTCTCTTGCCATGGTGTGTGTGTAGAGAATAGGTGAGATTAGTGTGTGTGATTTCCCTAGATTGAGCTCCCGACTTCCGTTTGCCGAGCCGAGACCACCGGTGTGAAGCTACCGACGAGGAGATCGTTTCTATCCGACTACCTTGTGCTTCAACTTTCCTTTTCCATGGTGAAGGTAAGCTATTGATTTCCCCCTTAGGTTGTATGCTTAGACTTGCCATGATCCCCCTTGTCTATTGATCCCCATGCTTCTCCATGCCCATACCATGATCTAGATTGATTCGGTCTCTTGAGATTTTAATTAATATGTCTATCTTGTTGCTTGAGGTCTATGCCTAGAATTAATTATGTTCTATGCTTCTTTAGGAGCAATTAATGTCCTTGGATTAATATATTTTGATAACTCTTGGAAACTAGGATTTCTAGGGTTCCATATACCATGAATTGTCTATCTTGTTGATTGAGAGCTATGCCTAGAATTAAAAGAGTTCTATGTCCCCTTAGGAACAACTATTGTTCTTGGACCAATAACTTTGGATAACTCTTGGAGATGATGACTTCTAGGGTTCCACATGCTACAACCCGTCCATCCTATTGAGTGAGTCCTACGCCGAATCGAATGAATACGTTCTATGCCTTCTTAAGAATAACAAATGTCCTTGGACTTACGACTCTTGATAACTCTTGGGAATTATGATTCTAGGGTTTCCTATGCCTTGTATCGATCATCCTATTGGATTGTGTCCTAGGCCTAGTATAAATTGTGATCTATGTTCCTCTTGAGAAAATAATGTTCTTGGACCCTTGCACTTTAATAACCTTGAAAGAATGATTCTAAGGCCCTTGAATTCGAATTATCGATAATACTTAACTACGGTTGATTAATAGATTAATGACCCAGCCGGTCATCTACGAGAACTTAGTAAATGATTTTGGATGCATCTAGCATCTTAACTCCCTTTGATGAATTGGTAGAGACGACTCAATGAGTCAAACTTAGGTGAACCATTGAACAATACCGGCTCAATGATCAATCCCTATGACGCCCTAAACACGTCCTCTAAGAATGATGATTCTAGACCTGTTGAAACTTGAATTGGTTACTCGGCTTGATTCCCTCGATGTCATAAAATAGAATGTCTATTTGACATATTGAGCCCGCCTTGTCGAACTCCTTCCTCGCCGATTATTGATGAAAATTCTTAACTACGGTTGTTTAATAGATTAATGACCTAGCCGATCATATACGAGAACTTAGAAAAGGTACATGATGCATTTAGCCTTATCCATCTTGGATGAATTGTTATAGATGACTCAATCCGAGTCAAGCTTAGCGAGCCATTGAACAATACCGGCTCACCGACCCATCCCTTCGACGCTCTAAACGCCGCTCCTCCTAAAGAATAATAATTCTAGACTCTTGAACTTGAACCGATTGCCTTGCTTGATCTTGAATGTCATATTATAGCATGACTAATTGACATGTGAGTTACTCTGACGAACTCAATCCTCGCTTGGTTATTGATGAGAATAATTTATTTGTCTTGAACGAGATCGCTCTTGTCGACCTCGCTCTATACTTGAGAATTTTTGTTAAGTAAACATTACTTGGCATTTGCATGAGTCCAAATTGGCATACCTGCCTTTGTTCACACGCCCACCAGGCCACAAGGGGGGAAGTAGCTCCCTTGTTGTAATCATTAAGAGCACCATTGGACTATCCCTGCATCTCCTCGAAGATCGATGTACTACACACATTCGATACCCGCACATTCCAGATAACGCCAGTGAACTACGTAGCCCCGGCTCGATATATCCTGATCCTATGTGATTTAATTACGAGCATCTATGTGAAACAATGTGCATCTTGAATACATGACCTCTTTGATATCTTGTCCTGAATATGAAATCTTGCCTGAAAATGATATCTTGCCTTGAATGATGCATATTGCCATGACATGCATGATTGATAGCTTACAAGTCTTTATGACTTACCCTTTCCCCTTTTATCGCTTAGATCTTAGCAAGACAAAGTCCTTTCGATGACTCGCGGTGTTCGTGCTTTGTGCCCTTTTTGTGCGCCAAGTTGTTTTTGAAGAGGTGGTTTAGATGCCTCTTTCCCTTGTTTTATATTTTTGTAAGGACGACGGGTTAAGCAAGTCAACTAGACTATGCTTGGGTATTTGTGTAGAACTTGTTTGTAAATCTTAACTGCTAGTAGTTTGATACTTGTAGTACTTGTAACTTTTGTGCCGGCATTGTGTTAGCCGAGCCTTGATTAACTTGTTGTTATTCCTCCTCGTATTAGTCTTCCGCTGAGCATGCTATTAGCTCTTCTTTAATCCTTTGTCCATAACTGTTAGCTTGGTT